>JAVFBZ010098405.1:0-12117 GCA_032466195.1 Katharina tunicata | reverse complement strand
AAGTAACACACTAGATAAACTAATATCAGCGAGTCAAGCCTGTCTGTTCTCTCTGGGGATATGAGATAAGTAACACATTAGATAAACCAACATCAGCGAGTCATGGTTGTTGGTTCTCTCTTGAGATATGAGATAGCTCACTGCTGGCTACTGAAATAACGGCTTTTGGTGGTCTTTTGGGAGGTTCACTACTCAACAGCTGCATTACAAAGTCATCCCATGTGAAATAGTCTTACCAAATACAAATACACCTGAGTTTATAGTTTAATGCTAATTTAACAAATACGCTTGGGTTCATGGTTTAATGCTTATTTAACATATACACTTGAGTTCATGGTTTAATGCTAATTTGACAAATACACTTGGGTTCATGGTTTAATGCTTATTTAACAAATACACTTGACCTATGGTTTAATGCTAATTTAACAAATACAGTTGGGTTCATGGTTTCATGCTTATTTAACAAATGCATATCTGCGTAAATCTAATGGTTTGTTGTGCCTGTCCAAACTGCTGTACACCTACATTGATGTATCACATGTTATTATGACATAAGCTTCATCAATGGGGCAGTTGGTTTGTGTGCAATTCGTAGGGTCTGATGTTTATTGAGCTAAGAGGCATCAGAAAGTATATTGCTGTGTCTACCAGTCAGTCTTTGCTTGTTCTTTGTCACCTTTGATGCCAATGTCATTGATAGTAACCTTTCTTCCCCATTTAGTTTGGCAATCAGTAACAGAAAAGGGATTTTTGGGGTTCTGATACTGGTTTGTGTAAATTATAAGATACCTCATTATTTTTCTTTCTGTTGCAGGTAAAACTTCTGAATTTGTATATAAAGAGGGCTCTGGCTCAGAAAGATGGCGGGAAGATGTCAGGTATGGACACATGACATGGTGTGCTGTAGTTGAGGACGGAGAGAGATAGGTCGGCTCCTACATATGCCCTGTCAGGTCTAGGAGATGTGGATTGGACCCCCAGATGGACACTGATAGTGGACACATCTTGTCCCTCGGCAAACCTTTCAAACCCATTGCACCTTCTGCTACAGACAGACCCCCTGCAATGCATAAACAGTTCTCAGTCATTTCATATCTCTTCTTATCAAATGAAATGGGTTTCACATTTAAGTTATTCTCATATGGTGTTTTCCTCAGCTCTGTGGAAGTTCAACAAAGCCTCTGTAGGGTAAGCTGTATAGCATTGTAATAAAAGCTGATCTTCACTGACTACCATTTACAGAGAAAGCCATCTCCAATCAGCACGCAAATATAATGACGATATTACTGCAACAAAAAGGATTATTTAATACATATTCATCGGAAGTAAATAATCTCTTTTTTGGGGAATGTCAGTGAATTTCCTGATGCCCAAAACTGGAGTCAGTTAAATTTATATTCTGCTTTGATTGTTCTTTGAATGGACACTTTTAGGTGTGTGTATATACAAATATATGTATCCCTGAGTATGTATATACAAATGAAATACAGTTTATGGCTGGTATGCGATCATCTTTCTCTCAATATTTGTGTTGAGAATATTTCAAGAAGGTTTGTAAATAGAAACATCTAATTAAGAAATGTCATCTCTGGAGATCAGTAAAGATTCCAAAAAGTCAAAATTGTTTTGCAATGTTTAGAGGCTCTGGTATCCTTGTTTGTATTGTTTGTTTGTTTCCTCTTTGTACTGCCCTTATAGCTGATGACTCACTGTTTCATTATATCTGGACAAATAATTATGTGTGTACGCATACTATTGAGTATATGCATCAACTGATGGCTTGGATGAATGTTACACAAAATAGATATACTAGAGCTATTATATGTCCTGTGTTTTGTCAGAGTTATTACATGTGATCTTGTATAGGTATAGTTCTGATCATGTTCTTTAAAATCCCCTCGTTGATTCTGTGATGTGATTGGATGGTTGGTGACTATCCACACTCTGTATATAGGTTATAGAACTAACTAGGAGGCCAGGGGTTTGTTATTTCTTCTATGATTATGATCCCAAAATTATTTTAATTTACACAGTTATATATAATGTTCAGCGTGTTGAATCAGACATGTTAATGTCTTCACCTAGTGCAATGAATCCTTTTTGAGAGCCTTTCGAGCACATCTTGGACTTCCTTAGAAAATCTAGTTCACAGAGAGACCCTGCCTTACATTTTCATCCTTGCCCATGTGCTGCCGTGTTTGTTAATAACTTTGTAACTTTCTCAAGTTTATGTAGATGGTACTAGCAGATTTGTTTCAACGGCTGCTTATATTGGAATCGATTTCACAGAATTTTTTTTTCTTAGTCATAAATTGGTGTGTGATGTCAATTGGTGTAACATTGCATGGTTACTGCATGCTACATTGCACTTGTAAATCAAAATGCTTCAATGGTCTAAAAACCAAAGCTTCAAGAACCTATTCAAGGCTATTGAATAATTGTATGAAAGCATTAAATTTCAATATAGATCATTCAGGATATAATAGTTACATAAAACGCATTAGTGATTATGATGATAGTGTTATTTAATAAAAAGACGTTACTCTTTGTGGGAACTTAAATATTATATCACGTCTGCAGTACAGTGTAAATGTGCTTTGTATTTCTTGTATATTATCTGTAATTGACAGTGACTTAAATAAAATACACCATGAATAAAATTTAAGCTCATTTGATATTCTTTTGTTTTTGAGTATGGTTGGAATTTGTTCACAGCTATACATTTCACCTAGACTCTGGTCAGTGTTGCTTTTGTAATTAACCTTTGTAAAAGCAACATTTCTAGGAGGTTTCGTTCACATATATGTACCCTCTGGGTTGAAATAAGATGAAAGCAAATCGTTTTTAAGACCTTTATAGTCAAGATACCTTAATTGAAGGACAAGACCAACGATAGCTACCAGATTTAACTATTTTCCATGTGTTATGTGTAAAGTTATGTACCCGTATATTATTGGTGTTAACAACATTTATGTTCTTCAGCTTCAAGTACTCTCTCTGATTGGCTTTGCTTTTGACTTACTCAAGGGTATTCTACTTATATGACGAATTTGCGTTGCAGGTGTATTTTGAAAAACCGAGAAAAAAAACAACCAGTGATCTCACCAGTTAACTGCAACTCTCGTTATATACCTAAGACCGATTCCAACAAAGTACAGTGTTGGAGACTCAGCAGTCCAACGCTCAACCAACTGAGCCACAGCTCAGCCCTTCCTTCCCTTCCAACACGAGCAAACAAAGGAGACAATGAGTTACAATTCATTAATCTCCCGTTTCTTAGGCTGACAGAAGAAGTGTTTCTCTCGTTATTAGAAAGATAGAAGATACGCCATGGTCACTAGACTATCAATTCCCCAGAGACACAATCTGCAGGTGGTCCAACCCCCTTCTGTTCCCTACTAACAAATATACATTAATTGTACCAACATTTCATCTCCTGGCAACATCAGTGTATAGTCCATGGCCCCTTTTACGAGAGTTGAATGAAACCCCCAGTACGCCTTAACGGTTCACTTTTCTCTCGCTGTAGTAAGGTACTTCAAACAATATCCTCCCGGTTGTGAAGAACACTTGTTAAGCAAGCAGCGGTCGGGTGAATGGTGGCTCGGAGGCGTTGAGAGCAAACAACTCAGATGGTCAAGAAGCTGATATAGGATACTGACCACTCCTTTATATTGGGATGGTCAGTGACAAGATACTGGCGCCTCCAGACACTGGACTCTATTCACACCACATTAACAGAGCCTGGGCGTTTATTTGGAAAACACAGAGTGTTGTTAGAGATAGTTTATTGTAGTCGGTTGTAAAGTAGAGTCCCCAAGTGTTTAAATATGTTTTTAGTGGTATCAGTACAGGTATGTGACCGCTGATGGATTGTGGTATGAAAGCCATCTCTAAAACATTACACCTGTTACGCACAATTAACCGGTATAGTGTTTGCTCTTGACGCGCACTTAAACTAATTCGTGCATGCGATTGGATCGGAAATTGACATTTTCTTTCTGTTATGTTGGTTTGCCATTTCTACAGACAATTACTGCGGTATTATTTTAAACGCCTTTGGTGTGCTGATAATTTTTCTGTTTGAATAAATTCCTAAATTATGCGGCAATTAAACGAGAAGTCGGTTCGCATTTGTTACTAATTAATGCCACCATTCACAAATTTATGTCTCCCGTTAAATCGATTAGGAGTCCTATTGAGTTTGAATAGACCCTGTCATATGGTAGAGCAAAGTAACTCCACCTATCATGTGGTGCTTTACCTGACGGTTTCGCTCAAGTGATATTATCTACTCATATCAGTGTTAGGTAGTGAAAAAGGTGGTCACGAAGCCCGAGGCTCCTATATAAAGTGACTGGGGGAGAAAGGCCCCTTGATCCCCTGATATCTGTCCTTTCATTCCTCTTCAACGTGAACAACATGAAGCCGTCATGAGGTAACTGTTGCGGAACGTTAAATGTTTGTTATATACCACTGTTTAGAAATGTGTAAAAGACAAGGCCTGTGCGTATAGATTTGAAAATCCAGCGGTGAGATAGTTTTAAAATGAATACAAATCTGAGTATGGCTTCTGTAACTTCTCTTAGTGGCATAAAGTTCATTCAATGGTATTTATAAACTAGAAATCATAACACAAAGTATTTTATTATGGACCACTGCATGACCACTCAAAATTAGCTCGCCTCTTTGTAAATACTTTATATACGGTGGAATTTGTTTGGTATACTGGTCTTAAAATATCTAGATAGGATAACAATATTATCATTTATTCGAAAAATGTGGAACAATATCTTGTTGAATATTGGATTTAAGACACATTATGTTAATCTGGTGCAGAATTCTTGATAAATATTTAGTTGTTTCCTGACTCTCCCTGCATGTGGTCAGAGCTGTATCCACGTAACTGCTGCCCAGCATCTCAACTCCCTATTTAACAATTCTTTTTTATCTATTATTATGGACGGGCAGATGAGAAGTGTACCCACTGAAGACGGCTGCTATCTTTAACAAAGGCCAATATAGAAATCATCATCTATTCTCTTTAAGTCCTAACTCTAACACTTTGTAAGGGAATTGATTTAGGTACCATTCCTCCGTGTGATCGGCGCCGCGGTCACAGAGCTCTGTGAGCCCGTGCGTCAACCAGACTCAGCCAACTGCTGCTAGACAATCGTACCAGATAGATCAGTTCAAGAGATTTATTTTCTTTCTCGTTCTCTATTCGTTTAGTATCTACATGTGTTCTTTTACTAAAAGGATGGACACCCGTATATGTTAAAGAGGGGAAGCTTTATTCATTTATATAACTGACTTGTACTCAGCAATTTTGCTGTCGTTGGTAGGCTAATGTTTGTTGTCTCGTTTACCGGTAGCAAATTTCAGTGTCATGGAAAATCATGTTGTTGAATGTAGTAGACAGTTATATTATTCCCCGCTGCGTTACCATATCCGCTGATTAAAGCACAATCTCTCACTCCCTGTGAGAAGCCAGTTCAGACGAGAGAGTAACCTTCAAACAAGCACAATACTAATGATAGATGGCCAATGAGTTATGAAAAACCGTATCATTTTTTTGGGGGTTGACATTTTAAGTTTTGAAAGTAAGAGACTGTCAATGAACAAGTTAATAGGTCAAATAAAAACAAGCTTTTATATGCAATTCTTTTGCGGATGTGTTTTAATAATTCATTTGTTGGGCTCATTATTTGGTGAAACTCATAAGAAGATTTCTTAGGTTCGCATTAAATGATTTATAGGGTTTTATCTGTAAGTTTGTTCCTTTCACCTTAATTAAACTTTAAATCATCCCGTACTGATCACATACATGTCTTGTCCTCTGGTTGCCAACGAACAGCGAGTATTGGGCGTGAAGATCATGTAACACGACGTCAAATATATTTATACCCCAAAAAATCTCATACACATGCCTTATACACTCTTTGGTTTACAGACCACATCTGAAGTAGCTACAGAACTGTGTCATGCTAAAACATTGCACAAATTTGAACCTTACCGTCTTACTCGATACTTAGTATACATTTTCTCCAATTCTAGTGTAGTTTTTATCAAAATATTGTATTTGAAGTATTAACTTCTGAGAGTGAAAAACTCGCTATGCGGCAGTAATTTCAAAACAAAAGTCGAGTGATTGAGGAAGATTTTCGAATTTGGCCGCCATCTTGCTACCCTCGTTGACAAATAAAATTAGCTTATACATGTTACTAATGCGCGAGGTGCGCATTTTTGATGCATACAAAATCTCTAAAAGTTCAATTTACCAAACATTATTAAAAATTATTTAATTGGACAAGTTAAAACCAATACGTGCCAAAACTAAAGATGTGTTCAGTACTGTTTTGTATCGTTATATATGGATTACGTTGCAGACTAATAACGATACAGATCTCTGCATCTGCATTTAAAGTACCGTTTCATATGGCGTGCTAGTAAAAGTATAGGTTAAGTTGTACAAGCTGTACAAGTACAGCAGCCCTTTGCATTCCGTATTTAAGCTTATCAAGTCAAAATAAAGTAATTTTCTTGTTATCTTTCGCAAACATTCTGATTGGATTAGAATCAAGTCCTTATCATACCTCCAAACTTGTCTGAAGAAATTGATAAAACCCGCGAGTCCAGCCAATGTATCACAGAAAATTCACTGAAATATTTGTTACTCCACTAAAAACTTAATCTGTGCAATAGAGATGGCGATTTTGTAACAGATTATGTTTTCTCACGCAATTTAGCCATCTTAATATCAGTTCACTCGAGTATAATAACTTGTTAATGGGCATTATAACATCCTCGTGTGAATGTATGTCAGCTTCACGTGAATTAAAGCGGAATATTCTATGTGTGTGTACAGAACTGTGGCTATTGAATCATTGGTAAATTACTAGTGATAAAACCTATTAAATTACCTTGTGTTTGTAAGGATGAAAACATTTTGTCTAGGGAAACTTAGTTCATGTTAGTAACACCGTAATGACAAATAGTCGGTATATGTGTAGACCGAATAGGCGCTTCCAGAGATGAGTCATATTTAAAATACTTCACTAGATAATTGGATTCTTTAATATTTGTACCAGCCCAATTAACCGAGCTTCCGACCAAATGGATCATTCTAATAGTAGTTTTAGAGACAGAAAACCGATTCCTTGTCGCTGACCTCCATCAAAATACAATTGTTCTTCACAGAGTAGAACTGTTGATAGTTAAACGTCAATCCACTGCGTAGTCTAGACGGTTCATTGTCTTGTTATTATAAACTGACGGTACAAGTATACGGCCAATGACTAATGGAGCCAATTAACTACATGAAGGAATATTTTATTCTCTTGGAACCTTGGCAAACCATTATAGTAAGGGATTGTCTGCACATGAATCACCGGTCATTCCACATCTGGGGTCCGTTTCTTTCACAAAGCGATCTTAGCTTACGTTGAACGTAACTACCATGACAACACAATGCCTCCAGTACTGGTCGCTATGGTATTTACGTTGAATACGTAAGTGGCCTCAGTAGCCTAAGATCGCTTTCTAAAACGGGCCCCCAGGTCTTCCCGCACACAAACACTGTAGGCCTATACATTGCATATTGCTTTTACCCCTTCTGGTAACTTAACGTTCGTACAATCAAGATTTGTCTATTTTAGTAACCTTTTCTTGATGTTTTGGATTTCCCAGTATCCGAGACTGGCCACAACGTAAGGAGATGTTTCCTATATTATAACTGAGGACTTGATAGGCGACATAACGGACAAAATTCAAAACGACAGGAATGATGTTCGCTGGTCATCGTTTATCACTGTCCAACGCAGACAGATACTTATCTGAGATATTACGGACACTCTAGGCGCCATGCACTGTGGGTAAAACCACTTAACGTATGTAACATAAGCCGCGGTTACACGGCTAACAATTGATCCGGATCAGACTTAGCTACCACATTTACACGGCAGAAAAAGGTGGACTTAATCTGATCCGGATCAGAATAGTCCGCCTTGTCTGGTCCACCAAATTTGGTGGGTAAACAGAAAAACTAACCCAATAATTAGGACTTGGATTAATATCAACAGTTGATGACAAGACCTACACTGCCCAGTAATAGCCGCGGTTACACGGTCAACAATTGGTGGGCCTGAGCCGGCTCTGATCCGGATCAGATTTGTTTTTGACAAAATAAATTAAACTAAATCTGATCCGGATCAGAATAGTCCGCCATTTTTGACCCACCAAATTTGATGGGTAAAAATAATCCGCATCAGTTTAGTTCACCTAAAGGTGGCGCTCTTGGAAGCCATGACGTTTCTTGGAATGCCGTGACGTTTTTCCATTCATTAATTGGCGAACTAACAAAAAAGCCGGCTCTGGTGCGGATCAGCCGCGTCAGTTATGTTCACCTTTCCAATGCCAGTGTAACGGCGGCTTATGTCTTGATTGCTGTTTCAACGTTTGGCACATACCATCACATGATTTTGTAAACTCCTATTATGTGCCTCATTACTATTATTATAACTTACATGCCGTTAATCTAATAAGATTCAGATGGGCTTAAAGAAGGATCGGTTACTGTTAGACAAATATCTGTTTAGTTTGTACCATTTATTGGCGAACTAAAAATGGCCAGATTTAATCCGCATCAGAGCCGCCTCAATTTAGTTCACCTTTCCTCCTGTCCGTGTAACCGCGGCTTATAACTGAACGTTTATCTTCCAAAATTCCATAATTCACAAAGCCACTAAGTATTCACCCTACTCTAGTAAACACTTGCATTTTTACATGCTGAATAACACGCAAGGTTTATACATATAAATATATATCTCTATGCTGTGGATAATGTTTTAAATGTTTATTTCACCATTTACCAGTACCACCTAGTTTGCCATTTATGCTTAGAATTCATACATTTTATAATGGGTTGATCTCTCGTTTTTTTGGTTAGGCCAAGACTTTACACTTTACTTTTATTATTGTGGCTCAATCACGTTAGAAAACCAGTGTATATAGAGTCTTTTATATAAAGGGTTGTTGTAACTAAATCACAAACGAAGATATCTTAACTTGGTTAATAGGGTTTTACTTTTAAAGATGCCCCCAAATCTGACACAGCAAGTAAAAGATGAACCATTAGGATTATTTTGTCGAATAATCCGCAAAATCTGTCCCACGTTTAGAACATTTGTCACATGTACGAATGAGACAATCAAACGCTGTGTCGATAATAATGGATAACACTGTAACGTGCTAGATACCAGTCATGATAAACAGATAATATACCTTATTGTATATAAACTGGTACGTTAAAACCGTGTTTTGAGGAAAATACGTTGTTCTTAACAGGTTTTAGAATTTATTGGTTATTCCTTTGTAAGTCAATTATATCGATGTTCTATTGAATATGATATCGATAGGGATAACATATACTTTTCTTTCGTCAATATAGACATCTATCGAATGGTTTTAAGTTAAAAAAATTATTTATTGGTCGATTGGTAAGAATTTAGCGCCGCGTTTAATGATATTTCACGTTTGAAGGCGGTGTATTTTAACACTGAGCAACTTCAGAAAACAACAAAAAACGTGAAATCCCTTCTGGTGTTAGTTCTCTTGGAAAAATTATAATTATTTTAATGTAACTTCTTACATGTATCTAGAATCATGATCTTTGAAGACAAAATTAAAAATGAACCAAAATTGTGAAGCCAATTCAAGTGTAAGTTAAGAATTACAATATTCCTTCATTGCCAAATATAACAAAAGTACAGGATACAAAACAGTTCACACTAAACTACGATTCATTATTAACATTCAACACATGGTACTCAGTTATGTCTTAAAGACCTGGGGAGCCCATTTAAAAGCATTAGATGAGATAGCTGGGTTGATGCGTCAACAATTGGCACAGATATCTTTTAATTATGCAGCAAACATATATCATATGATAAACCTAAGATTTCTTTTAGCAGGATTTTGATGCCTGTAGTTTGGCTGGTGTCCAAGGCCATTTGAGTAGAGCGTCCCTCCGAGTTTAACGTACGGGTTGCGCTCCCCTAAACCTTTAGACAACTGACACATTGTAATACAAAAAAGCATCAGATGAGAAAGTTACATGGTCTTTTTTTGGCACACAAACTCTTTGTCAGGATTTTTATTGAAAACAATGTACTGGGAATTGGCAACATAAAATCTGCAAAAAGACTGATTTCCAGGAATTTGCAGACTATCATATTGATTCTTGTCTGCTTTTGCAAGTAGACCTCGTGGCCAAAATGTCATCGATATAGACCAGCCTGTGGTAATATCAAGACGGTTGGTCTATGAAACCATCTGAGGCTCTATGCTCTTCATGTGGGGGCAATTGCTTGGGTGGAATGGTTCATATGTCCTTCAATCTTGCGGACAGCATAATTAATCCATCCTTTTTGGCGCTTGCATTTCATTCTCAGGTTCTGTATGGACAATTGATCTATGAGATCCTCTTTCGGTATATGTTCTCAAATTCCGCCAACAAAATAAAGATGGTCCATGTAAAGACCGCCATTGTCTCAATGCCCTACAGCCTCACGAAATGCACGAGTAGTCGACTTTGGAACCCATGTAAGCCTACATCAATTTAAATTTGTTTCGTTAGTCGCTCGATAGGGAAACTCAATGCCCACTTGGTCTCGACGAAGACGTGGACAGTTGGTCTATGACACGGTCATTAACCAGATGTTGTACAGCCTTGGTATCTGAGCGAACTACGGTTACATTTTACAGTCCTTGACTCATCAACATTTTCAACAACGGCATAGACAGTTACGATATGGTTCAATCTTAGACGTAAAGACTTCGATATCCCCTAGACTTAACAAATACATGGACAATTAACATATGCCTTTGTCTATGCTGTTCTCTGGTAGCAGTGTATGATGCTCGATGTCCTCCAGTCTTAGCAAATGCACAGAGGTTCAATCTATGGCCAGGTATCAAAATCACCATAGAATCACCGTCTGTTTGTCTGACAGACAGCAAGTTGTTGCAGCACCTTCATAATGACCAGGTGTCATGTATGTACCAGTAACCGCTTGATGTCTCCACTGTGTCAATCCCACTGGTGGTGTTCAGGCACATCTATACACGGTCTTGAAGACTTCTCGGGCCATCGTCACGTGTCGCATTCTGCAACCGAAACAAAAAGCTCTATCAAAACAGGATTGCACTTTTGATTTAAATCGAGACAAAATCGATATAAATTGACAGCATATTGCAAGTCGGTCCTTTAAATATAATATTTTGCATACTATCGAATAAGCAAATGAAATGCAATAAAACTTCAATTTTATTGACAAACTAACCTAATTTTGAGACATGTATGAGTTCCCCATGGTCCACATCTGGTCAGGATTTGCTCACACACCGACTTCCGGTAAGTCTTGACGAAAGGCTCCAGATGACCTTCGAATCGACACTTCCTGAAAGGACATGGACAAGCCGCTGAAACAATCGTAGAACATTTTCTACATTTTAGATTTGTTAGACAACAAACAATCTCAGAAGCAATTCCATTCCTCATTAATCTTATTGAAATATGACATAAGTATATCGAAATCAGAACGACTTAAACAACTACGCCTGGTAGTTAAAAGAAACTTTTAAGCAACAATAAGTAAACAGCTATGATATTACAATTAAATTGTGAGTGTCTTTACCTTTGTTGGCATCGTTTCCCTCTGAAGCCAAGTGGACATTCACACTTTCTTTTCCTGACACATCGACCACCATTTAAACATCCACCCCGACAGGCACCTGGAAGATAAGTAAAGACAAGTTAAGCAGTTGCTTTTATGTCTTTAGATTTATTTTCCTCAAATGATTATAAACATATCTCTGATGGTTTAGTTCATACGTGAGTTTTCTTTGTTAATTAAAATTAACTGAACAACAAATTGTATTTATTTTCATATTCCTAGATTTCCCTTTGGGCACTCTGAAAGTAACTAAAACATATATTGAACACATAATTACACATACCATATTTATCATTAAAATGACTTACGTTTTTGACATCTAGAGCCCCGGAAGCCAGCCGGACATGAGCATTTGTTTGGTCCAACACAAACACCACCGTTT
>JAVFBZ010098295.1:6500-19880 GCA_032466195.1 Katharina tunicata | reverse complement strand
TACAAAATAATTGGAGTACGGTTGTGTTGGTTTTAAGGTTAATAGGGTTGGGGTTTAGAGTTAGGGTCTATTTCCAAGTCGTTGTCTTGAAAAGGGTTAAAAATAGTGGATACCACTAGGGCAACGGCTATAATTAGAGCATGTAATTGGTGTAATCAATTTTCCTGTAGACGTGTGTTAAAATATATGCCAGACATGCGCGGCCTGTCAGCACTCGTTTGTATCCCTTACCTGTCTATATGTGTACGTGTACTAAAAATCGTCTCTGGGACTACATTGATATATCTTCTGTATAACTGTATATCCTTTATTTGTTTGTGCTAACCAATGTTACGAGCCACACTCGCTTTTTGAGTGCATTTTTTTTTCCGCATTAAAGAGAATAAAAACAACAGCTTTCCACTGAATGTGATGGACTGAGCCCGATCAGACGCTTACGGATATGTTAGAATTACTTATGAAGATCTTCGAAATAGTTTCGACGATCCATTAGTTCAACTTTTTATCTTAACATAGTACACAAGTAGCGGAATCCCGAAGAATGAAAGACTCATGAATGGCAACATTATTGTGAAATTCAACATGGACACCAATTAACACAAGAATCTATATTTATTTCACAACACCATTGCGTCAATAACTGTCAAAATGTTAAATTTGTAACCCTTCTACTACAGATGCAATCTTCAATGATTTATGTAATTAACTTGTTGTAGTATATGCCTTCTGTGTTATTCTTGTTTCCATGGAGACAATCAAATTACATGTATGTATGTAAGCAGTTTTCGTATTGCATGATTGTCACAACTAAACTGTTTTACCACGGTTACCTATATCATTAAAACAATAATAATCCGGTTAACTAAACAGAAGATTTCCGTTCCCTGGGAATTGTGCGTTATATTAACGGAATGTTGAGCTTAACGAAATCAACGGATTATGTTATTTGTTAATGTAACGAAGCATTCCGTATGTAACCACCGGGCAGTATTTGACTGCATTTCCTTCCGCTTAAGGGATAAGGCATATTTCAACGTAAATGTTCCTTTGAAGAATACATTTGGTGATCTTTTGTACAGAATGTCGATGGACATAACGAAATAACCCGTTAAATGACTTTAACGGACTTCAATACGTCAATACGTATGTACAACAGTTTGCAGTGTACTGAGTATATGTAATTAGGAAATACCAAGTTTCGATGCTACTGCCATTTACCTTGATAATGGAACAATTTGTTTCGTATGATCAGATTTTTGAAATTATGTTTCATGTATTTACTGACGTGTGTGTTAAATTGTAGGTTTAGGAAAAACTCTCCATCAGTATCTTTTTAAAGCATGCCTCGATCTCAGACAGGCTTAACAATAATCTCATAATTGAATTGGGTCTATTTAAGGTATAAGGTCAGGTGTAATCCGAGCATACCATCGATAGTTTAAAAAGATGCTGCCTAAACGGCCTTGTTGTCTTACAATTGCCAAAATTTACTACACGAGATGCATGGACGACTGTATTGAGGTGTGCTAATTTAAGAGCCCCTTGGCCTGGGCTATCTTTGTCATCTGTGGTATTGAGTATCAGGCAGAAAGGAGATAGTAAAGCAGATAGTCTAAAAGTATTTTAACCCATGAGCTGTGAGCTATTTTAAAACCCAGAGGATGCGATGGCATGTAGTGGCCATCGTGTTTTCTAAGACTATCAACGGGTGTCTAACGGAATTAAGAAGTCAGTAATGATTTGGTCAGTGGAACGGTCCAGTTTTTAAATATAGCCTGTTATTGTTAAGGTTGTCAAAGTCGACTATTCCATGATTGATCACTTTCTTGACCTGGAATGTTTGGGCTATTTATGGTAAACAGAGAAAGTATGGTTGTTTTTAGTTGGTTTACCTCCAGTTTTTGGCAAACATCGGCAACGTAAAGTCGCCATATAAATGAAATATCCTTGCGCACGACGTTCAACAAATAATACAACGGTTTATGTTGATATGGCATTGCTGATCCCACTATCTCAGTCCAATTCACCATGTTTTGAGACTTTTGAGAAACAGACAATACAGAATCAAGAGCACAACTTATATCAGATGTGGTAGATAACTTTTCAGGGAGCGCATGTTTCATGGTTTAGTAAGCCTATACTGGTCGTGCTAACAGAAGTTACATGCATTTATCTGGCCCAAATTAGTCCAACCATTTATAAATCCCTAAATAT
Organism: Katharina tunicata; assembly: GCA_032466195.1. Taxonomy (NCBI): domain Eukaryota; kingdom Metazoa; phylum Mollusca; class Polyplacophora; order Chitonida; family Mopaliidae; genus Katharina; species Katharina tunicata. The sequence goes on along the minus strand of JAVFBZ010098295.1, from coordinate 17,666 downwards.
ATACTAAATATGAACTATATATGTACTATATATGCGAGCAGTATTTCCATTTCGGTGTACAGGAAGTCCTTATATTTTACTTAGGACCACGGAGACTTCAGGCCATTTTACTGCTATTAACATTTTGACATTACAAAATAATAAGGTTTAATGGATAGAGTATAGGGTTAAGGGTTAGGGGTGGGGTTTAGGGTTACTGTAAGGGTTCTTATTATATCTGCCCCAAACACAAAATAGAGTCGTTTTCTTCAAGCGGGTTAAATATAGCGGAAACGACTAGGGCAACATGTAATTGGTATAATCAATTTTCCAGTAGACGTGTGTTAAAATATATGCCAGACATGCTCGGGCTGTCAGCAGTCGTTTGGGTCAATATCCGTTAAGTGTCTATATTTGTACCGAAAATCGTCTCCGGAGCTACATTGAGGAACTGTATCGTTTTTTTGTTGCGATAAAATGCTGACCGCTGTTATTAGCCTAATCTTTCTTTTTTGTGTGCTTTTAATTTTCATATTTAAGAGGATAAAAACAACAGCTTTTATTGAATGTGCCGGATTCAGACCATTCGGAAGCTTGCGAATATTAATTGTGAAGAGCGCCAAAGACTTTACGTCAAAGAAATAAAAAATGCGTAACTGAAAGGAACGCCTCCAATGAGATCCAATGTTAGATCCTTGTTTTAGATAACATAGACCTCTCCTAGACTGCTTAATTGTATATTGGAGTCTGCTCCAATAATAACACCCTACCTGCCCATGGTGTCGGTGAGTTAATGCAGGCATAATTGTGTTGGCAAGGGCATCACATACACACACTTCGTATCCATCCTTCATTTGCCAAACAAAAAAGCATTCCTTGACTGGATGAAATTGCGCGCAAGTTTCTACCAAATTTATGTTAGACGATAGCCTTTGAGGCAATTGATGTAATACCTTGGTACCTCGAAATTCTCACAGGCCGAACTTTCTAAATTATTTTCTTTACTTATAACCGAGTTTTTCTTTTCCGGAACATGTTGAAGTTGTCCTGCATCGAGTTGAGACGTTTTGTCTCGTTATTTCTCAGGTTTTTTGCATCATTAGTTTCATTAGCTAATCAAACTGGAAATGATGCTAAAACATATTTTAATCTTTTGAAATTTATATACAAGATTATGCCACGTGGACCCATGTATAACTTAGTACAATAATATACTGACTGTTTTATTAAACAAACTAACGTACATTAATTACGTGCATTATAAAATATATATAAAACATGGAGTTAAGTTTCTTATAAATGTCTAATTCCAGCTATCGCCGTAAGGTTTCTAACCAGGAGATTCATTGGGGAATACGACCAAACTGCAGGTATTTGTCTCTTTGGAATATTCCTTTTAACATAGCATTGCTATTTCTCAGAATACCGTTTCACAGTTGCTAAAAGCAGCTACAAAGTTACCAGTGATAAGCTAGAAACGTGTGTTATTTTCCATGGCTGTGATTCGTCTGAGCTAGTTTTTAGTCAACAAAAAACAGATATTCTTAGGTGCTGATGGGTTGGTGTTTAACGCTGTTGTCAATTGTATTACACTCATATGTCGGCAATGTATTTTACAGTGACACTGACAGTAACACAACCAGAAATATGTGAAGTGTTTTGCTACGTAGGAAAAATAGCGTTCCTGAATTACTATGGAACCATGTAATTAAGCTTGGAATATACAGTAAATAATGTCCTAACCAGAGTGCTCTATGTACGAGAAAACAATCACACAACAATGTTTATATTCATTGGTACAAAACGGCACATTGATAGACTTCCTTAAGTGGAAGAGGGCGGAAGTTACTGTAAATATGAAACAAGAATGTGTTTATATTTCCAGAAGCGAAGTACAAGTACAGCACTGTTGTTGACAATGAATCTGTGTCGTTTGAGATCCTGGATACGAGATCAACGGTAAGTAACGAGCTCCACGATAAGTGATGAGATCCACGGTAAGTAACCAACTCCACGGCAAGTCACAAGCTCCACGTTAATTGACGAGATCTACGGTAAGTAGCGAGATCAACGGTAATTGAAGAGATCCACGGTAAGTGACGAGATCCACGGTAAGTAACGAGATCCACGGTAAGTGACGAGATCCACAGTAAGTAACGAGATTCACAGTAAGTAACGAGGTCCACGATAAGTGACGATATCCACCCCGGGTAAGTAACGAGCTCCACGATAAGTGACGAGATCCACGGTAAGTAACGACCTCCTCGATAAGTGACGAGATCCACGGTAAGTAACATGATCCGCGGCAAGTGACGAGATCCACGGTAAGTTACGAGATCCACGGTAAGTGACGATATCCACAGTAAGTAACGAGATCCACGGTAAGTGACGATATCCACGGTAAGTAACGAGATCCATGGTAAGTAACAAGATGCATGGTAGGTAACTAAATTCCCAGTTAGTTACGGGGAAAGGCCTATTTCTGATAATTCCGAAATATATGCAGTTTGTCAGATTATTAACCTTGGTAAAATTAAGGGTAAAGATGCACAGTTTTAAATACTCAGATCTCTAGACGTTAATTAAGTACGAATTGTAATCCATGCCTCTTAGTGAATTGTTTACAATGTAAATTTTAGTTATTGTTTATTACGTTAAGTTAAGAAAAGTAAAGATAAGTAGTGTATAGAGATCAAAGATGAATAAGGTAACATTCTTAATATTCAAGTAAACAAATATTCTGCCAAAGACAGTTTTTTTATTATTTTATTTTTATTACCAGCTTAGCCGTTTCTTTTGGACGTAGCGGTCGATCGTTTATGAACACCCCGGAGGAACTTTAAGCTACTGACATTATTAGATCTATTGACGGTACTAAATAGTGTTTACACATTAATTTCTTCATAAGCTTTATACCCTGATGAAACTCAAGCTCCTTAATGACAGGTGTATAGTCAATAAACAAAAGTATTTCCAGACCTGAGTTACACATCCATTTCTTCTTCCTTATACTTCGATGGCCTGAAACTCAAGCTCCTTAATTACAGGCGTATATAGTCAATAAACAGTCTTTCCAGACCTGAGACATAGCTCTACCGGAGCAGTGTATGTTCGTAAGAGGGGCACTTAAACAACAAAGAGAAAGTTGAGACAGAATTGGCACACAGTAGTCTGAATGGATTCTCTTGTACATATATCTATCTTTGGACCAGGTTTTATTAGTAACACCTGTCGACGACAGCTCAAAGTGTTCCAGTAGAGGTTACTAACTTACTGCATGGGCTGACACATACAGCAGTATGTAGGCAACAATGTTACTGATATTAGCTTTGCTATTTGGCACGCGGACGTGTAATATACAACCAGTAAAAAACATTTAAGTCAAAGTATAGACTTTTAACGATACAGTACTGTAATGGTACAAAAAGTACCGTTAAATTACTCGAAAGGATCGACTTGTTTAAATGTAAAAAATTTAAACGTTAGTTGTAATTGTTTGAAATATATAATGAAGCTCTGTAAATTACACACAGTAAACGAAGGCATGCAAACAGACACGGTTTATTATTAATATAATGCTGTTGATTAGAAGTGAGTAATGCAAAAAACATTGTTCATTTTCCAACACTGCATGGTTTGGGCAAATTATATATTTATTCTGTTTTCTTTCAAACGATTTTTTGGTCAATCTGGAATGGCTGATTTTACTTTCTCAACAGGAAGGCGATAATGGAGCGAGAGATGACGTTATTAGATGGGCGGATGGATTTATGTTGATATATTCGGTAACCAGCCGGAAGAGCTTTGACGCTTTGCATGAAATAAAGCGGAAGATAGAAGAGGGTAAAAAGGCCACCCATGTTCCAATGGTGGTTCTGGGAAACAAATCCGATATGACTCATGTGAGACAAGTTACGAATGACGAAGGTAAACTAAACGCAACAAGTAGTTTTTGTTTATTAATTAAAATATTACTGCGATGTTCAAAAGATAACCAGATTTTAATCCAAAGCGTTATTGTGTAAAGTGTATTGTGACGCCACGTGAGGTAAATAAACCTGCGATGTTTATTTATTATTTGCTTTGTGCTTAAAGTCGTACTCAATGGTATTTCTTCTATATGATGACTTTGTGTCACCAGTGTATGGTGTAAAAAGGAGAAGAATTCTAGTATAAAAACACATCCCGATCTCCGAAGCCGCAGGAAAACTTCCCTATACCAGGTACAGTGAAGGGCACTCAGTACTCAAACTGAGCCACTGCGTTGTCCCACAATATACCTTTTCTTTACTGATACTCGGTCATTATGATGTTGGATGTGAAACATTATTCATCCACAATCTCATGTTTCGTGAAAATACACAGGTGTTGATAGCAAAAATGCCATTTATTTTTTATAGCTTAGTTTCGTTAGATGTTACATCGACTACAAGTGACTGCTTTACGGATATATTTGATATATTTCCAGTTTTTCGATAGAAAAATGAATTAAAACGGGGTGTTTTGTACAAAATTTATAATTTATTACTTGTTTTAAATGCCGCCTTTTTCATTCAGTCGATAACATATCTTTAAATAACTATATCTAATACAACAAGCCCCATGGGGTTTTAATCCCGTCAACCAACTGTTTTGTTAAACGAACTTTTCTGTAACGTTGTTCTAGTGAATAAATACACTACTTCTGCTATTGTTATGTAATTTCAAAGACAAGACTGACTATTTTGCAATTACAAATCTGACAATAAACTAGACTTGTGCTTTCGTCGATGAGTGTATATCCCAGCATCTGGCCAAATCAGTTCGTTCTTGATACAGTTGATACACTTGGTAGGCCTACAGTTGATACAATTGATAGGCTTACAACTGATACAATTGATAGGCTTACAGTTGATGCATTTGATACACTCATAAATATACACGATCACAATTTTCTGACATTGATTTACAGACAGTTAACAAACAGAAATTTACTAAGGTTGATTTAATTAACTAATTAACTAAATGAATGTGGTAAATTAATGAATCCACTGTTTTCTATTAATATGAGACTGGTATATCCCAAATAAATAAGGTACTGGTTATGCCCTCTCCTATGTAACGACACACAGTCAAACCTCTTTCTATATTTTTGTATAAATGTAGAGAAAGAAAATTTTGGTTGCCTCCACCGGGATTCGAACTCGGGTCTTTGGCTAGCAGGGCCAACGTTCTAACCGACTGAGCTACAGAGGCTCAAGGTAGAACGAACGAATTTTTATCCTACGAATCTATATATACAGTTACATTATATGACACAGTTACCATCGCACTTAACGTTATGAACCAGACGTAGAATGTATTGCCCAGACCATCTGCTAGTTCTATAGTCGATTGAGTTCTCACGGCTCGAAGCCAAACCAAGCAAGCCCTGGTTTCTGTTATAACCATCAAGAAATGAATATCGTTTAAGCTAAATACTATTAAGATAAACTTTGGGGTGAATTGTTTGTTTGTGAGTGTGCTTCCACCTTTTTTGCTGTCGATTAGAATACACTTGTTTTGGAGGCATTTTAGTTGAAGTTGTAACGTTTAACAGGCATAACACATACTTTACGGATTACAACTTCTGGTTTATTATCGGCGCAATGTTTATGGCATCGTTCTCAAGCATATGAACTGTAATCCATACAGTAATCCATAAAGTATATGTTATGATTAGAATAAACACCAGACAAATAAACCTTGTGTTTTCCTCTTTCTTATGTTCTGTCTAACTATACAAACTTCCGTTCGTCACCATAAAGTAGCAAGGTGTACGCATCACCCCCATCACACAATTGGTTGATAACATTTAAACTGAATGCAGTCAAATAAATTATTTTATGCAATCGTGCTCATCTTGAATAACATCAATGTTTAAAACTATATGACAGCCAACCATCTATAAACTTGAAACTGAACGCAACTGTTTTGTAAAATCAATTACATTGACTTAAACGCTGTTTCTAAATTTAAACTTATCGTTTATATAATTGTCCAAGAGCAATGACCGAAAGCAGTAAACTAGTTGTCTGGATCACAGAAACACAGGTAACTTAAAACGTGTCAGTATTAATCCGTGCAAAGACGCCATGTCCTTATTGTGATATAATTCTGATAATTCTGTAATATACAATCTTTAATACGTCGCAGTTTATCGGCTATGGATAAAATATTCTGTTCAGTTGCCGTTTTTTTTTTATAGATCATGTCTAATGTGCTTTGACTTATTTTCAATAATTTAATGAATGTTTCAATATGTTCGTTTTTTAATTCAGGTGCTAGACTGGGTTCAGATTTTGCCTGTCCATTCTTGGAACTCTCCGCCTCAGAAGATGTCGTAAAGGTTGTAGAGGCCTTCCACAGTCTGAGTCGAGAGATCGTCGAATACAAACGAAGGTCAAGGACTTTTCTTGATAGAGTTTTTGGCCTTAAGAAATCATGATGAGGAATAATTGGATATAATTTTGATTTACAATGATTGATGCTGTTTGCTGTGGGATCACGTTATGGCTCTGGACGTCCTGTATCCCGAAAACGTCACTCTAAGGCATCCGGAGCGTCAAGAAGGGCCTATTGACTATTAAGTACAGATTGCCCGCATGTAAGCGAAATTCAGGCGGTATCCAAGGCTAATACCAGTTCATGCCTGGAGGGAGATAACTCTGTCTTTCACGTCCACGCCTTACTGTCAATGTTAGTCTGTATATTTACGTGTATCGCAATGTAGTTGATGAATGGTGATGACTATCAAATTGTATTAAGAGAAATTGTATATCTTATCTTCAGAACAGTGATGTTTTATTTGAGTATTTCGTTGCAATATACAATTTAAGGTCTAGACTTAACCTTTAATATCTAGTCCGCTAGAGTACGAAGAATATTAAAGAACGTTCTATTGTTTTTGTTTTGTTTTATTTTGTTTCAGTGCTGTTTAATATCATTATTAGGGTTAGTCGCTTCTGTAAACACCGTGCATTTTTGTAAAAAAAAACCTAAAAACACAACCCGCGATGTCAACAGTCACATATAAACTTCACATAAATGCATTCACCTCCATCATGTATGATGTATTGAAGACATTCTAAATGGTAGTGTGCAAACCTCTAAACAATATTTTCTGGAGCAATTAACCAAGGAATTGTTATTTTTTCCGGACCTCAATAAAGTCAACAATAACTTTCGGCATGACAACAAACATATAAGTAGAAATCATAACCTGCTTAGAACAAAAAAATAGTACTTATTCGAACAAGTAAATAATATTAACTTTTTCCAATGGCCTCTATAGTCGCAGTCGAGTATTTTTCACTTACGCGGCGACTTTCCATAGCCAGTGTATGGTGGCTCACCGATGAGAAATCTAATTAAAATAACTCCACGAATATCCGCGACCGCCCCGCCATACACTGATTACTCTGCCACATTATTTACTAAATTTCCAAGGAGATATATAGACTTGTAAGCCCATAAACTTGATTGGCGAGAGTAACGTCGGTAGGACTACGTGATTTGCTTCACACCTGCTGCAAATGGATTAAGTACGAACGTACTATATGACCAAGGAGCTAAGGAGAAGAAGGAAGACGAGGAGCGACTTGGGACTCAGATCCTGGTCCACAAATCTGGAACTTCACCATGCTAAATCTTTGAAAGGCGTACTTTCGGTTATTTCACTTACTTTCGGGGCCTCGGAAGAATGGGTGAAGGAAACCACCCTCTCTGTAACTGGCTACAAACAATGAAGGCAATGAACAAGCTCAGACACTCAACGTGACCAACTCTGAGGCCTTCACTCGGAAGCCACCGAATGTACTGCGCACATCATCTCGGACGTGATATGATCATCGCCATTTTGGCCGGAACTTTTTCACAGCCTGTGGGTCAAACTGCCAATGTAGACAGATTCCACAATTTATATTTGTTTTACATTTGGAACATAATTTACTCCTTAACTTATATATTGTGCATCTAGGGTCATAATTAAATTCGATCGATTATCCTATATTTTCTTACCTGTGCATTGTCCATATGGCGGTAAATAGGCTTCCGGCGAACAAAATGTACCAATTTGATACATATTCATACACCTATAACGGCTGAGCTAAGTGACGGCAGAAAAATAACGAGAAATCGCGCGAGGTTTGGTCGATTGCAGAGGCCTTACTTCATCTATTGATAATTTTGGTGGTCTTTCCACTTTGTTCCAATCCAACACATTTGTAAGACTGTTAAGTATGGACACACACATTCGTCATATATTCCTAAGACTTTCACATCACTTTCGAATATGTTTTTAATATCAAACTGACCTCTTGCTGTTTTATATTTCTGCATGTTGAATCTCTTACGAAATACGCTTGACAAATTAATACATTTTACAAAATTGACACAGACATGGTAGCCCACCCACTCTGTGGAAATAGGTTTGTTTGTCTGATTGGACTTTTAAGTCCTTCTTAAATCTATCTCAATCATATTACGGCGTTTAAGGTGGATGGCTGAAGAAAAAGATAGTGACGTCATTGGTAACAAACAGAATCGGCTGCATCAGACCAGTGAGCGTCAGGACACAAGGAACTCCTGTCCATCACCCACAAAACTAAACGGGGACAACACAATATAAACAGACAGACTAAAGCCATTGTGGATCTTATAAAGCTTCCTACCAAAAATAAATATCGTCAAATAGCGGACATTAGGAAAAGCATAAAATGTTGGATAGGCCATTGTCGTTTTCAAATGTTATGTGTTGTTCGACCTATTTGTGCATTTAAAATATTTTTTATTGTGATTATTATGTGAAAACCCCTTTGAAGATGTTTTTTGTTATCAAAATAAAACAAATTCTTTGTTGTGTTTTCGTAAAAATGTCACAATTATATTTGGCGAGACTTGTGTAGACTGGTGTTTCCAAATCTACCCACCTTGAGATAGTTCTAGTCTCCAGTAGAGTAAGACCTCTTAGCTATATCGAGGTTAGACATCACCATTACGGAGATACGCGAATGAGGTGTTCTGTTGTAGAGCTTCTAGCGTTGTGGACACCTAAGATGGGACAGGACCTCATCCAAGTAAATTCGGACGTTAACGACAAGGTCTGCCCCGGATTAAGAACGAGCGTTCCATGCAATACGCCATGGCGGAAGTGATGCCCCATTTAACGCGTTCCTTTGTCGCAAACGATCACATGTAGTTGTTCCCATGTGTCCCAGACAGACTTGTAACGCCTAAATGTGGAGTAGTCCTGGGATACTGTCACGGGGCTGCCAGGGAGAACCGAAGTCACATTTGAAGGACAAGGTATACGCTAACACAATGTTAGGCCCGGCCATTTTTTTTCTTCACAGATTCTGTAAAATGATTCTACTCACTGGACGAAGTAGCATCTTAACAGAGTATTTGAAACTTTTATTTAATTGAAGGTACCATGTTTGTTTTCAAGTCAGTAACAACATAGACAAACGGTGAAATTTTAAATTCGCCTGTTAAAAATACGAAACCGCATGTGCATATTTCTGAACTTTTTAGATAAAAACAAATCCAATGAAATGCCGCAAAAGCGGATGTATGTTTGTTGCCGACCTTTGTCTATGTCACTGACACAACAAAGCGTTAATTTCAGTTATCATCGCTCAATCTTTACAGTGATGGTTTAATGAGATTAGCCAAGGAAAAAATCAAACCGTGAAGGAAAAAAGTAATATGTAAACATGTCACGAGTCTTTAAAGGTTTAACAACTTACTTAATTAAAGAATGTAATTATTTGCGTAAAATAAATTTAAAAACCGGTCTCAAGGTTCGGTACATTTTTCATCATCATCATCATCTTAAAAAAAATTATGGCATTTTTATTAGTCCATGCATTTCTCTTAAGTTATTTTGTTAATGAATAGGTAACTACTAAATACTGAATATTTATTAAGTTAATTGTCAAGTATGTAAATCTATTCTATTAGTTTTGTATTGTCAACACACTTTAATGATAACTTTTTTTTATTGATATCGAAATAGTTTAACGTTATTATCTCCGACATAATTCTAAGTTTCGGGGCTTGAAGGTCTACACTTTAAATACATCTAAATAGTTAAGAATATTTTAGAAAATTAGCGGAAAGTGTTACGTTACTATCTCTATAAATTTTAATTGGAAACGAAGTACCTTATTGTCATCTTGCTGAATTTGGATAGTATAGCCGACCAAAATAAAAATAGTTTTATAATAAATACTTGTATGTATGTCCATTATATAGCACGCGTACATCAGACTTGTATCAACCCGGATTACCTTCCCGGATACAATGCTAACCTATAGCCTCCAGAAATGTATAATGTCATATTAAAAAGGCACACAGGTAAAAATAAAAGTGTGGCTAGATTCTAGGCCTTGTTTAAGTGATTGCCGTCTTCAGGCCCCACTCTATCACTTTTAACTATTTTATGGCTGACGTTTCATTTTTTTTTACATTAAAAGCTAATGAACATGATAAAACAATAAAACGCATTATAACCCATTCCCTGTCGTCTGTAAAAATCTTGGCACTTTTGTTGACTGTTACCGTGGTCAACAAATTGAATCGTTTATTTATTCGTGTAAGATAAATATTGAAATTTGAAAATGCGCTTTTCAGTTGTCCTGATCTGCCTCCGCTTTACAGCAGCAAATTAAACATATCGCCTTATCAATAGATTATTTGCTTGAAATTGATCACCTTACTTCGAGTTTTTCTTAAAAAAACATTGCTTGTGTTTGGCACCAAAACTACCCTAAGTGAAGTTCAGTATATTATTGGCACCAAAACTACCCTAAGTGAAGTTCAGTATATAAAACAATCCTTCAATCCAACGCTAATTAATGGTGACGAGCAACGCCTTGAAGTACGGGTAAAACATATATCTTAGTCAGATAGGCTTAACGTCCTGAAATACGTGAACATTTTGCATAAACAACGTTTTAACAGGCTTAGATGAAGGCCCGATGCTGCTATCTTTTTTTTCTCCATTTGCTTTAGTCATGAAACGATCTCTCTTTAGTTGTCCTGTAACCACAACAAGTTGTCCTGTATTCACAACAAGTTGTCCTGTATTCACAACAAGTTGTCCTGTATTCACAACAAGTTGTCTGTATTCACAACAAGTTGTCCTGTATTCACAACAAGCTGTCC
>JAVFBZ010098184.1:15002-25471 GCA_032466195.1 Katharina tunicata | reverse complement strand
TCTCGATTGTGTGTGTGTAGCAAACATAATAAATACACAAAAAGGTAATTTTTTAAGAACAAATTGTATTTACTATCCAACACATACAAGCCAGGTGACCGTGACATAAGGCCACATGATATATTTATCATGTGACTTACCGATCTGGGATTCATTTTGTGACCCAACTGGAATAAGACCCCTTGTACAACTTCCGTTTTGGGGTCGAATATAGTTTTTAAAATAAAACGTGTATTTTCTTCTTTATTTTTTCTCTCCTCTTGCAAATTGATTTTTAGTGGACTTTTTGGTGTTGATATGCAGTATTTGAGTGGAGGTTTGTGGTCAGTGTGATATTAAAGCTTATATATGCCCCATTTGGTGTATGGAGACTTGAGCGAGGTGTGGTTCGGCTGATGTTAACATTCTAAAGCAGGGCTGTCAGACCTCTATCACCTTCCAAGGCGGCTAGTTCAAAATTTCAACCATCATGACATGTCAAGCTTTTGATCGTGTACTCGACTAGGACTAATTAAGGTATGCGCCAGGGGTTTTCGCACAACGAAAGTTTGGGAAGGAGCTACGGAACCAAACGTTAACATTACGACTTATGTCATATTAATGGAGGTCTGTGGCCAACTTGATAGCCTTAATATATATCGGCAGCATAAAGTTGTGTAACACGTTATCTCCCCTTCACAGAATGATAGTTCGAATATAATGGACAATTTTGACATAACGATTTATTTGCTTGAAATGAAATGTAGATACGTATTTTCAAAATTATGTGTAGAATGTGACGCAGATTTTTTTTATTTCCGATTGAAGGGCTTAGATCAACTCTTAGTCTGTATATATTGTGACTGGGTAGTTTCTCTGATTGCTGGAATGTTCTTTACCTGAACAAAAAAAAAGATAAAAAAGAGACCATATCGCTTATACACTGTGGGCTTTGATCAACCAGTCCATAATCCGCCTTGGACATTTACAAAAGCTGTATAATAAACATTTAGCATCTATTGTTTAACAAAGTAAACGACATATTAATACAGACAAGTGAGACATTTTTATATCTGAAGATACTGATACACCGACTTACGACCGGAAACAAGCAGGTATATTGGGTTATTATGGAGATGACAGCAAGCATTTATTGATTGATTAGCCACTGATTTTTCACAAGGATGATTATCCGTGTACTCATCATTTATATATATAAACAAATAGCAGCAAAGTAAATTGTGAACCTCCAACCTTCAGCACTTGAGCTATGACAGTAATCATGTGACAGTAATCATATGACAGTAATCATGTGGCTGTAATCATGTGACAGTAATCCTGTGGCAGTAATCATGTGACAGTTATCATGTGACAGTAATCATGTGACAGTAATCATATGACAGTGGCAGTAATCATGTGACTTACGAATCGAGGACTCCTTTTGTGACCCGACTTGATACCCATAAGATATCTCAGCAGTGTAAAATATGTAGGGTTTTATCTTCCCTTCCCAGGTTGATGCACCGAATACAAGACAAATCAACTAGTTCTAATATCACGATTAATTTGTTGCAAAATAAATTTGAATATTCATTTTCAAAATATGTGTACAAGGTGACGACATAGGGTTTATTTACCGATTTAAGGGTTTAGAGCAACTATAAGTTTATATATATTGTGACTGGGTAGTTTCTGTGGCTTCTAGAGCGTTTCTGTGGCTTCTAAAATCATAAAGATGGTCTCGTAGGACTGCAGGATTATGCATTGCTCATTGCTTTTATTTTAGGGAAATGGTGGGGGGGGGGGGGGGTGTAATTCAGCTAAGTGTCGCTTTTATTCCTCGCACCTGATGTAAGCAAAGGGCTGGGAGAGTGAGTTAATTAGTTAGATAACCCCGAGGGGGTCTAGGTGCATTCCAAAGGACAACAACGAAAAGAACTGTTTATCGAGGCTTTATTATGGCGAAAACGAGAAGTCAGCTGACGCGTGAATTTGTGTGGTCCGCGCGCGATAAAGTCGAACCCGTTTCTGGTGCGTTTTTTATCGCAGTAGGGCATCTACAGGTTTTGGGTGGTGATTGCTATCTGTTAGGGATTCAGAGAGACCCTGCTCGGTTTGCCGCCATCAACCACGAGCACGGGCGATAAGGAGCACTTGTTTTCTTCTGCTACACTCAATCGGTGTATAGAAAACGACTTCGAATGTGTAGAAATATTTATTTGTCTTTTCTCTGCTTCTGTCAGAAATTTGACATCCGATCTTATTTTTGCCAAATTCTGCCTTTACTTCTCACGCATCTTTTTCTCCTCCCCTTGGAGACCGCTTCATGTTTTAGTGTATGTGTTTACATGATGTAGTTTGTTCTGTCGTTTGGCGGCTGGTCGATCTCATACACAGCTGCACGCACCCCTCCGCCGTACTATGCCACCAAACACCATGTCGAGTTTGTATTTTACGTGCACCTGAGAAAACTAAAATAAAACCAAAGTTTGTAAAAAATTATTTATGCACGAACACTGTCCAGCTTGTGTCGCCTAATGGTGTTATGCTAAACGTAGCATCATGGGTTTGTTAAGGATGTTAAGTTGTTTAGAATAAAGAGCCGTTTAATAATGACTAAGCCGACATGCATGAGTCCATCACCGACCGATCGATAAATCAATCAATCAATCAACCAATCAATCAATCAATCAATCAAATAATCAAAATCAATCAAACAGTCAATCAATCAAAGTTAACGTAACATGTGATAAATGGAACTTACAACAAAACGATCAGCTCAATACCAAAGGAAATAGCGTTAACAAAAAAAAAATTGTGTAAATACATTGTTATATACAGTGACAAAATGGGAAACCTTTCTGCTTTAAAATCCGTAACCGTGTCACGTGGGCAGGTCATCAGATTGGATTTAGTATTATATGTTTTACAGCATATGTGTATTGAAAAACAAAAGAAATATTAAAGCCTTTGCTAAGATTAATTTGAGACTAAGTAGGTCGTAACAGTTCATTACTTTAATTTGTCATTTAAAAAAAAAAATGGGTTGAAAACCTTAACTGTATCTTTGCACTTGGCATCCCTTTAGGCAACGGATATGGGTTATTTAATACCGGCGAATAAAGATAAAAGCGGAGGAACTATCATTTCCATTAAACACTCTAGAATACAATATTCACCGAAGGTACCACAACACGCCAGATAACAAGCAGTGAAAAACCGTAAAACTTGAGTTGGGTTATTTAATGAAAGCTGGTATTGAAAGACGCGAATTCCCAATTAAAACGTTTAGTTTAGGTGCTAATTGTTATCTTCGGTTATGCTTAAAGTTGTTAAGCTAATAGAGCTGATTAGAAGGCCATAGAGGGATATAAAGTGGAGCAGGTTGACAGGAAGTACAAAAGTAAAAATCCTGAAACGGTTCTTTTGTATGAATATCTATGACCACAAAAGCTTAAAATACTTCTTCTAAAAACGAAATATATTTGACTTTGTGTTCCAGCACGAAATCCCTCCACAAGAATATTTTAAATAAATTTCTTGGCGTTTTAATTCCTGTCACTTTCACACTCTACATGGGTGTGAATATGTGCTGAACTCTAATTAAGATTTCGTATTGCGTAGCCCAGTTAGGATTTTTCTTGTTCTCAAATTTTAGACACAAATCGCATGAACGTTACCATATTTTTGTGAATTGTGATCGTGAAGTCGTTCGCCTTTCTTTAGAGTTCAGTCCCAGAGAAAATTGATAAACGTCGTTGACACTTGACCGTTGAAATCAAAGTGCATCATATCTGAAGAACTGATCAGCGTCTTTCAGAGTTAGAGTACAGAACGTAGAACTATTATGAATGTCAAAGACGACACAGAAGCTTAGCGGTCAGAAAATGATAAACAGTGGAACATATATAGATATATGGCAACAAATGGGGGAAGTTAAACACGAAAAGAATGTATTAATTCGATGCAGTATTATGAATACAGTTAGAATAAAAAGGGATTTATAACAAAATGATTTAATTTAATATTTAGTATTAAGCTCTATATCCACCTAAACAAAGTAATATAAAGTGAACAAATATATTGCAAAACGCCAATGTTATTTATCTTAGGTATCGTAGTGTTTGACATTATCGACAGACAAATACGAAGTTGTATAAAAAAAAAATAAAAAAAAAAAAAAAATTGGCGTTTAGCAATAACTTGTTTTAATAAAGTTAAGATAGCGTTTATTGATGTTTTCAGTTTTGGAAAGTTTTTGGACGTATATTAATATATGTCCAGAAACTTTTCAAAATTCAATTGATGAAACCAACAAATGCTCGAAAGTGTTCAACCTCAATCCAGAGTTCTTTTCCAAGTAATGGACCCTACAGGGGTCTCTTCGAAAGTATTAAATATTGAAAGCAATTCGAGTCTCTCCATCGAAATAACGTCCAAAAATACTTTGACCCCTCCCCACACCCCACTTTCCACATTTTTATTTATATATCGTACAGCCGCTAAACTTGCAAGACAGACAAGAGTGGGATATAATCATTTAACAGCATCTTATTGTTCAAGATTCCGACGTCTCGCCAATAAGGTTTCTGATGTTTCAGTAATGTTACTAATATGTTTAATCCGACAAATTGACAAAACAGTTGAATGAAATAAAATATAAGAAAGTAAGTCAAAAAGGTTTTTTTTAAAATGGAAATAATATACAGGGCTAATTATTGCATTGTTATATATAATGAGTTCCACATGAAAATTTGCATAATAAACAAGCCGGTTTTCCGAACACAGGAACTTTTAGATTACTCAAGGTCACAAAATCTACTTAACCTAATATCACTCATAACATGAAGGTGGCCAAATAAAGTATATCAGACTTCAAAAGGAGATAAGTTTAACAGGTCTCAACAAACTGTTTGAAAAACTGAACTTATGCCTATAATATCAGGTAAACACTTAATAACCTTTATGCCTGTACTACTACACATATGATTCAAGGATGCATACTGGCCATGTCAGGTGAAATTTTCCGACTAGAGTCCGACTATATAAATTTAGAATACAATTTGTGTTACTGATAATTTAAACAACTGAGAGCACCTATCATCTGGCGCCGATTAAAAAATGTGTCTGATTTAAACAAGGCTTGTCTAGCAATTTGTAGTCAAGGAACTTTGCATACAAATAAAGCGAATTGATAGAAATCCTATGAACACATTTCCGTTCTAAGAAAATACAAAACAATTGGCATGACCGTAAAATAATACTATTTACACTACGACTGTGCCTGTTGACATCACATCGAATCACTTCAGTGTTTTTTCTCATCAAATCTAGGCACACGTTTTCAGCATTTTCGACCATGAACATATTTGACCAAGAATTTGAGTGAGTCTAGTGAGACGACTTAACGTTATTTGTAACTTTTGTTTTTGATAAATACATGCAGATACACGTTTTCATCGCATTAATTTTTCAATACGTAAAAGCAATGTTCAGGTGAGAGAGAAATTTCAGACAAAGTTCAGTATACATGTTGTCCGTTCTCGGCACTTCCTGTTTGCTGCGTGCCATTCTCATCCGGGGATTTAGAACCATCAAATGAACGCCCATTAAAGGTAAACGGCCAGGTCTGAAAACAAAAACAAATAGAAAAAGAAAATGGATATCAAATTATTACATTATTTGGGCATAATGAAGAGAAATTTGAAGAATTGACAAGATTCCTATACCGTGCATTATTCAAAATTGGGTTTCTTCGATTAATTGGGTTTCTTTACTTTTAATAAAAATTTAAATAATGTTTAAATTTTGCTATCTTCTAGGCTTTAAAGTTATACCGTGCATTTCAATCTCTTCTTTCAAAAACTCTTTTCATTATAGCACCCTCCCACACACACTCCCCCACCCCCTATCAATCCCGCCCCTGGCTCCCCGGGCCCTTATGATATGTGCCCCCTGTACTTCTATGTTAAAGGCCCTTTCTATGTACATACATGGACTATCGTAATGCTTTATTTTTTTTATAGAATTTTAACGGTGATTGTAAAAATTAGCTAACGTTGTCTATATTCGGAGCATGTTGTTAGTGTACCTCAAATGATATCCAACAAAATATAAAAGAAGAAAAAACTAATGAATTTAAAATACGATACACTGGTAAAAGTCGTTAAATTCCAACTAATAATAAAATCTTTAATTAACTTTTAGCTAGTTTATTTTTATACAAATACATTACTGTTGGAATAAAATTAAATCTTGAATTTAAAATATAGGGTTATTAGACGGCGGGTTGGCAAACGTAAAACCCCTGTTCCAACCCACAAATAACCCGCCCCCTACATACAAACACAAACACACGCATGCTATACGTCGAGAAAAACAACAATTGACAAAAACAAAGCTCTCACGTATATCAAAACAACAGGTTATCGTCTTACCAGGTTAAGAGGATGAACCATTCCGCTGTGAATGTAGTCCGCATTATCACATTTTAAAATCTGCCTTAAGTGGGCAATGTAACTCGATGCCAGTCGCAAAGTGTCCAATTTTGAAAGTTTTGTGTCTGCAGGAACCCACGGTAGAGTCGTCTTCAGTTTACAAAAGGCTTTACTTAAAACTCTCATTCGCGATCTTTCCCGAGCATTCGCGGCATTTCGCTGAACATACTTTCCACCTTGAGAAAATTTCATGGGATCTTTGTCCTCACAGCAATCCTTCCTACGCCGTGGCATTGTGGTCAACACAGATAGTTAAAGAATATTATGTCTGTTTTACCACATACCATTTTCAATGTCTGATTTTTTTTCTGGTAAATCCTTGTCCACAATCGATAGTTTGAAAAGTCCTTATAGACGATGCAGGCATATGCTGCTAGTTGAAACATCCACAACTTAAATTTCCTTTTACAGGTTGATTTCTAAGGTTCAGAATTGTCAATAAATGTCGTCACGTATTTATAATGTCATTTCGAACAGTTACTTCGTAGTTTAAGTACAAAACACCCACTTTCGAAATAAATTCTACCAACATGCTGCGATTTTCCGCGAAGTTTTTGGTCAAAGATTTGACATGAGACATTGCTTCTGTACCTTATCAAACGCCCATAAGCTAGTACTAGCTGTGACACTACAACGGAAGTATCATTTACGTTGACATCGCCTTAACTTGCTGGTAAACCGTCTGTAGCTATCCCATTTTGGCTTCTTAAACATTTGGGTGCATTGTGGGTATTTACCTTTATCCCAGACAGAACCGTCTATGCAAGTCTGCCTCGGGCTGGAAAGATTTTGATAGGCAGTCTGTGATACCGTTCACCATACAGAAAAGCTGTTCACATGGTGTTTTCTGTTACTATCGCTAAGAGAGTGGGCGAGGCTTATGTATTCTCCAGTAATCAGCAATGGCCAAGGATTATCATTGCACATTTGCTAAATTACTATTGGGTGTTAGGATACGTTGTGAAATATATTAGTTAACACGTTGTGGAAAAATGTTAGTTAACACGTGGGAAGCTTTTTGGTGCTAACATTTATAAAACAAACAGTAGCCAGACGATTCGACAACGGCATTTGGTTGGCTATCCAACTTACATACAAACATAATAACATTTAGTTGCTCAGTCAAGCAATCAAATTCCGTGGTCAATTCGCCTAGTTGCTGTCTTATGAACTTTATTCCAAACGCGACAACGAGTTTTAAGTTACAAATCAATGTACAGGGTTGTTGACTGAAATATATACAAATCACCTTAAAGTAACATACGCACTCAAAAGTTCTGAATTATCACAGAATCTCATGCAAAATTGATATTTTTCTTTTGAGGCTTTCCAATAATGCCAACATCAAATTTGTAGGTTGAAGGAGAGTTTTATAATAACTAAAAAAATAAAAACTGAATTTTCTGTCTGAATATTATGTGGATGTGTCAATCAGCTGTCATAACTGAGCCACCCTAAGATGTACCGACGCTACACCAAGTCAAACGTTAGTTTATCCCCACCCCCAACCACTATTCAAAATCTTAAACTCATTCCATATAAGGTCATGAACCCGGCGAGATCAAAAACTTTACTTGAGGCGGCATATCACAGACTTCGGATCAGCTTTGAATTACAATACCGGGTACCTTAAAACACATATTCATTTGCAGTAATAAATCTGATTTCTACCATTTGTGATAGTAAATTCTTAAATTCCAATATTTCGAAGGTTGTTCCTGACATGCACAAATTTTCTGGTATTTTTTTCTTCTCGTGAATAATAAAATTACAGAAAATTTCTCTAAGACGATGGGTGTTGCTCTTTAATATAAAGGCAATCAATCTGAGGGGCAATAAACTGTGAAATACCCCGAGGCATCGTTAAGGCGATTAACAAACTCCTTATGTATTCTACGACTTGATAAAATAGCTCATTAAACTTTAACGCCAGCCACTATCAAAATGTGCAGGGTAAATGGGTACAGGGTTGAAACGTACACTACTTAAATAGGAGATATGTTCTGAGCTTATGGTGTACCAAGCTCAAGCACAACATTACAAGCTATGAGGTATATTGTTAATAATGTTATCTGAGACAATGTGTTTTAAAATTCTTTGTTGTTGTTGTTGTTGTTGCTTGAATACATGTAGTTTTTTTTAGTACTATTCCCTATCGCTATAATGTAAAATCAATGCTCCCCACATCACGTTTTTTAAAAACATTTTTGCTACCATTTTCTTTCTGTCGGGAAGTTTTTATTTATGCGATTCAGCTTTGTGCTGAAATATTGTTTATTATCTGTAGCTGGAATCACTTATAGAAATATAAGATCATACTAAAATAGGCTCGTACCTTTCTCGGGATTGAAAAGAATACCAGCACTAAAGTAATGACAAGCCATTCTTGTTGTTATCGTAGTACTGTTCTGGCGAATTTTACTACCAAATTATTTACAATTAAACAGAGAAAAAAGGTTTCCACAGGACCGATTTTTCAATTTGAAATGAAAAAGACAAAAAAAAAAAAAAAAAAGCACACAAGGATAACTTGTCAAGGTGAATAACAAGATGGCCAATCAATTCCTTAGAGTCAAACCCTCGACGTTAGGGATAATGATTTGATTTCATATTTTAGAATGATTTCACTTGCATCCACGCTTATTTCGCTACATTGTCTTTGCAGTTACATACATAAACTTCGCTCCTATCACTTTTTTTCTAATGCATTGTTTTCTTTATATTTTCTTTGTAAGGTCTTTTTCAGTAAGATCTAGAAGACAAACGTGGTTATAATGTTCTATGCTTCTTTGGTTAATATAGAATAAGAGAAACTTCGAACAAGGATAACATATTTCGGTTTTATTATGTCATCATCAGTTAAACATGTATCACGATGAAGGCAAACTCGTATATATTGTCTATTCCTACATTAGTTTCCTTTTTAGGAGTTTTTCTTATTCCATTCACTCGAAACTGATCTGTGAAATATGGAAGTCGATGGCGGCCATCATACGCGCTGTCGTCGTTTACACAGTCTATCATAAAAGTCGAAAGTGCAAAAGGGCGAGATCTCGCTCTTTCGTGGAGCGGTCTCGCTCTTTCGCTTTTTTGCTCCATTACAATGTATAGTGAACGAAAATAACCACGAAAGCACATAAGGGCGCGGCGAAAGAACGAAACCACGAGGCGAAAGAGCGAGATCAACCTTGAACCATAACCAATAATATAAGCGGGTATAATTGCCGTGTTTTCTGACCCATGTGCTATAGATTAAGTGGATCCTTAGATATTTTAAGTCACATACGCACTCCAAATCAGGGGTTTTCATTAAGTTCAAATTGTCTTGATTTTAACAAGTTTGAAGTTCGTCCATAAATAAAAACAGTAACAGGGAAATAAAAAATATTTAATTTTGCACAAGGCTTCAGCGAGCCAGGAGAAATACTAGTTGAAAATTCAATTCAGCTTAAAAAATGCTCATATGTACCAGCAAATCCTATCATCCTAGCGCGATGAATGCCCTAGAATGTAACGATCGAGTCAACATTGTCAATATTAAACAAACATTTTAATGACCCATGTGATTCTGTAATAACGCAAAATATCCAACTATTGGGTGCGTATTTGACCCCAAGTCAATTCACAAGACCCCAAGACGCAATTCAAGTCCAAATCCCGAAGGAAATAGTGAAAACAACGTTTACATTTACATTGTTGTTGCGTCTAATTCATACTATAGTCATATTATCATGTTTAAGCGGCATTTAGAAGCTGGGTACATAACAAAAACACGACGACTGAGATGGATTTTCAACTACTGGGTATATTGGTAAGCGACGTTACAAACGGTCTTAGCATCTAGACCGAAACGTCTCTTACCAATATTGTTGAAAATCCATCTTAGTCTTCATGTTTTTGTTATAATCACAATGCATTGTCTGTTTAGCAATGTATCAGCAGATGGCGAATATATAAGCCAAATCTCCACACAGAATGGTAAGTCAGGACTAC
>JAVFBZ010098184.1:2522-13582 GCA_032466195.1 Katharina tunicata | reverse complement strand
AAAAAAGAAAGAAAGAAAGAAAAAAAAAAGTGTTTTGTTATGTCCGCGTTCAACTATATGATTAGTAAAATACTAAGACTATTTTTGGTGTATTCTATTGCAAACCATTTTGATCAAAGCTAACGTAATGTTTTTGTTATAGACAGATAGACATCTGCAAACGTTTGACGTCTTATGGAGCGGAAATTACTTCCTTTTAGAAAATTCAATATCACGATGTTTTATTTTGTGCTCATCAGGCCAGTCTTTGATGTAAGAAATGATCGTAGGTGTGGAGCTCTCTTAATTCGGAGGAGTAAATTGATTCGTCTGCACGTGCGTTCCATCCGGGTTACACCTCTCGTCAGTTTTGCTCGAGGAAAAATCCATTAGTTAGAATTGTTTGTATTTTCAATTCGCAGCTTCACTCGATCCGTTACAAGCTGTAGCTAGTCTGTGTAAATATGCGTATGAGAAATGATCTGACCGACAGAGTAAAACAAACTGAAGAAAAGTGTAGACAATTATAAAACTTTTAGGCTACTCTTTCAACGCATAAAATTCTTGGTCGGTACCCTAAAATTGGCGCTTCGAATTTAACAGAACACTGTCATGTTTATTTCAAGTTATCCAAATGGCATTTCTTGGTAATAATGTTTGTTTTTCACGTTCTGTCTATCTCAATCGTAACTGTACAGATAATTGGAATGTTCCAACTAGAATTTTCCTGCTTAAAATTCAAACTGTTTCAAACTGTTATTAGTTTTTGGCGAGATGATAAATACTTGCTGTCCAAGTATTAATTATTAATAATATACAACATATTGGAGACAAACAAGAATAAAAACTAGCTTTAAACCTATCGGGCGTATACAGCTTGAGATCAGAGACAAAATGTAATCTACCATTTGGTACACTTCATCACACCCAAAAGCTCATCGTCCAGAGATAATGTAGACAATCATGTCCCTATTATCAACTATCCATAGATATCAAGGAACATTGGCACGTGGCATCATGGTAGCGAAACAGCTGGCGCATGTCAGGTAGGGTAATTTCCGTTATAGCACTGTTCTTGGATGAAGATATTGTGTTTAATAAGCTCATATAGTTGGCATTCCGACAGAAACATTTCACAGGCGTTCCATCTAAACTTCAAGCATTAGGGCACAATTTTCGTTTAAAATTCAGCAGATGAAAAACCCTTCACATAATTTAAAAAGAAGATAAAGCCAAGGCTTCACCGGACAATTGACACCTTTAATAGATGCAGTGAATAAAAATGATTATTTATTTTTGACAGATTGGTTTCTATGGTAGTGTTATTTTCTATACCAGAGATTGCAGGGGCTGAAAACTGCGTTAAGAACATGGATCCGGTTGAGTTTATAGATAAATATTTCCGTTTACATGGATGAAAAGACGCGAGCTGAAATTATTTGTGTTAGACTTACCAATTGGTCAACTTGCCGATGTTTTACTGTGACGTTCAGTTCGCATATTCCCTGCTCAAGCAGGGTGGTTCGAACGGGGCAGACTTTTCTTCCTTTATATTTATTATAAATATATAAAATACATATAAATATCAGTTAATATGGCGGAAATAAGACCCCGAAGACCTTGTTTTATTTCATTGAAAATGTATAGTTTAACATTGAACGTAGTAATAATTCAAATATATTTTCACGCTGATAACTAGGAAAATTATGGGCCCACGTGAAGTAAAATGATTTGACAAGCTTGTCTGGCTGTCATTAACCTCATTAATATGTCTTTGGGTTGTTCATACATAAAATCAAGAGTAGTAGTATAGATGGTTCGTTAGCTTTCGTTTGAACAGGGAGGTAGATTGATATTTGTTTTAGGTGTAATGGAAGTTTGTTCCACACACAAGGATATTTTATTTTAGAACCAGAACTTGAAAATCCTTCAGCTTTAAACTAGGCAGAGTTTTTAGTTTCTTGAAAAGAGGCGTTCTATGATGAAGACGACTCAATAGAGTGAAACTCTTTTAACCTTTTTCTGTAAAGTTGTTTGATGATGCAAGTCAGTGACATATGTATTGGGAAATATTACATGACATGTGGATAAGTATGGAAAAATGAGAGAGTAGTATAGCGTATGTAAAGTTTTAAAATTAAGGATATTTATGATGAGTCCTGTGTATTTTTAGTACAAATTTCATTAATATTTGTGAGACAGTTCGGTTTGCTACTAAGATGGACACTTTAAGAATTTAAAGTTATCGACCTCTTCAATCACGCGGCTTTTAATATTTATATTTTGCGGAGAGTACCTTTGTCGACAAGGAGTGTTCAGCATTAATTTTTTTAAACTATATTTAGCGAAAACTTATTGGAACGAAGAGATTGTTTAGTTACAAGAGTTTTCAGATCGTTGTAATTGTGCTTGTATTATCCGTAATAATAGAAAATCGAAAATGTTGGCAGAACTGGGTATTTTATTGAAATATAATAGAAACAAGATTGAGCCCGAAACAGAGCCCTGTGGAACACCACTATACACAACACAAGGCGACGATAAGGTTTCATTTTCATTATTATGTGACCAGTGTGAAAAACAATCTTTGAACCATTTGATTTGTAGCGTCACGAAAGCCATAACGGTTTGACTTCGACACTAAAAGTCCGCGATTAACAGTAAAAAGAAAAGTAACTAAGCCAACTTTATTTTATTCTTTGACTGAGAAATGAAATGTTTTTTCCTAAAGCCAAATTGACAAGTTGAGAAAATTTGCTGCCCTTTAATTAAAGAAGAAATTCTACTGGCAACTATTTTCTCCAACATTTTACCAAGGCTGGAGAGGACTGATGTTGGGTGATAATTGTTGAACAAGTTTGTATCACCGTTGTCTAAAGAAAGGTGGGAACAGTAGGTATGACTCCGTCGATAAATGAAAGATTGATAGCATGACTTATAGGCGGAACAATGCTGTGAAAGATTGGCTTTTGGGATGAAGAACCTACATCAGCAAAGCCAGCGATGTTACTTTTAAGATCACGAATGACTTAGTGTACGTCCACCAAAATGCGAGGCTGGAAAAATAACTTAACTGAGTGTTGAGGACCCATGCATGAACTCAAGGAAGTTCATGTTAGTGAGTGATAATTTACATTTTAGATTAGGTGCCACTGATCATAAGTAATCATGGAATTAAGAGGCAATCTATGTTTTGTCGTCAACGTCCTTCCCATGCACCATAAATATATGAGGTATACTGGTTTGTCTTTTACGGTTCATCTTTTCATTTAGAAGTTTCCGGTCTGCTTTTCTGTTCTCTGTCTGTAAATCAATAATCATACAAAGGTATCCGTTGCTATCTTTAGAGTGTGATTTAATTAGTTTGTGTAATTTCGAAATTAATCAGATGCTGTTTTACTTTTCAATTTTAGATACTGTCGATACAAATGGTTCTTTTGCAGAACTCGGGTTAAAATAATTTAAGTTATCTAGGGTTCTTTTGGGCGACCTTTTTTGTATTTGACATTCAATCGGGAATTTCTGGTATTATATTTGTTCATACGTAGATGAAAATGACTCAAAGGCAAGACTGACCTCATTAACATCTGATATATCCCAATCAACGCTTTCAATTTGTGCATGGAATATTTGGCTTTGTAAGAGTTGGTCATCTGCTTAAACGTATGAGGGTTTCCACTCATTTCTTATTGGAGGGGAGGCCACTTCCACTTACATGGAACACAGGGAAGTGGTCCGTTTTCTCAGTAAGTCAAATTCCAGATGTTCCGCCGTCTTCGAGGATGTTTAGAAAAATATTGTCATTAATTGTGGCAGATGTCGGCGTGATCCTCGTAATTATACAAAGTTTCTGAGATTTACTTATATGAGATATATATTATCATGGATTGTATTAATTTCCGTATTAAATTAAATTGTAATGTTTAATTAAATTAAACCACACCAACCAAATGTTTATCATGACCAATACACACTTCAACAAATTAAGAGACATTCAATGTGATCGTCTGAAATACTTCATTTCATGTTAGAAATATAACTTTTACAAATAAATGTATTTATAGGCCAAACATAAATCTAGGCAGGAACCGTATCAGACCCTCCAACAGTTGTCTTTGTAACCGGAGCTACTTTAGTATTGATTAGTATTGATTTAGTATGAAGGAATGCATGTCTTTGTTCAGTGTTATACTTGGGATACTGATGTGCTAATCAATAATAATAGCTTCTTTCTGAGGCATTTAAAAGTTGTAGGTAGTATATTATTCTTGACTATTACACTAGCAACTGTGTCGGAACGTCGTGTAAAATAATAAAGAAGTTGATATAAATATAATCTGTGTTCCAATAATAATAACCTCAATGAAATTGTAACCATTACAACACCAGTAATTTCACATACAGTGAGAATTTAACTGTATTTAATTACAGAGGTCAGGGTTCTCAAGGCTTGGGCTGTAGATTACAATGCTATTTAACAGAGTTTAGATATGAAATAGATGTTGTTTAAGCGATTAAGATGACGACTAAAACAACACAATGCTTCCTAAATTCACTGCTATGTTCTTTATATATTAACTGTTGGGTAAAGTATCACAGCTTCAACATCGTTATATGCTTCTAAAATTAACAAATGAACTGTAAAATCTGAGATAACAATTGGGACAAAACTCCTTTAATGTTTTAACACTCTTTATGTGAACTCTAATCTCAATGTTGACAAGTGTGAACTATAATGGTGTTAATGAGTCTATTAATGAGGACTATTAACAGTGCGTACGTGTCGCTCTGACCCCTAATGGCTGGGAGCAAGACAATCGTTTGAAGCCAGATAACCCTTTTGTTAGAATTTCAAGAATTCCTTGTGACATTTGATACTATTCTCATGTCTGTGTAGTGCAATTAATGTTCCAAGGCGTATTTGATAATTTTAGACGATCGCTTAAACATGAAAACATTACATAATGAACCTTAAAGGAATAGGTAGCTGACGTAATGTGATTAAATAACCTACCAACCAGGATAGCATCTTGATGATTGAGGTCTGTGTACCCTCGTGCTTTCACAATTATTTTGCACCACGAATTTGATCCGGGAATTTTCTTGAATTGTACATGTTCACCGGTCAAACCATGAGTTGCAATTTGTTGTTATCTTATTGGGATGGCGTTAGGTAATGTAAGTGGAATAACCTTACGTAAGCTCCATTTAAATCAATCAATACAAATCAATAACCAGAATTTCGTGTTTATTTTTTTGTTTAGCCAGTTATAACGAAAGTGTAAAGAACATTAAATGATCAAGCTGGAGTTCAAGTCTTGGGGACTTTATATACTTTTAAGTATATAAGTGGGCTAGCAAGTGGACTGATGCTATATCGCGAATAAAATAAAAGGTAAAAGACAAACGAAGAAACACTAATATCCGTGCACTTCAAAAAATCATTTAGCGGAAAAACAAAGACTCTTTATAGATACTTAAAACTTTGAAAACATTGAGCGAAATGTTAATTTTGTCAAAATTACTTACAATAAAATGACATAACGAAACCTTTAAACAGACACGCTTTAATTCTGTTGTTATTTTATTCAGATTAATTCTACTTCAATGATACACAAAATGAAAGGTCAGATGGAATAAATATCCCGCGTAATTTTGGAAACAATTGGCTGGCGAACAAACGAACCATGAGATAATTGGCACAGCGAACAATGAGACAAACAATTAACCACCTACAGAAGCAGATACATACACTTCATCATTTTGCCTAGCAACGTCTTTTTTCTACAACGACAAAAGCGAAATAAAGGGCACAGTATTGTCAGTAGATCCACAATGGTTTAGATAATATAAATAGTTGTTATTATGCCATCATCTGTTTAATACATTAACCTGTGTGTGTTATACTGATAATACCAGAATAACATCGGAATATATTGTCTGCATTAACATGGATTCATTGTATGGTTCTGTACGTTGTTTAAAATCTATAAAGATAATGCCGATATTTATATGTAAAGGCCTCGTTTATTTCTCTTATATTTTTAGTTATTTCAAAAAGTTAAGTATTTCTGTCTGTTTTCTTTTTTTCTCTGCAGATTGACTTTGTCTAAGCAAAGAAATCCTTGGGGTGCCGTTATTCTTTCCCGGGCAACCTTATCCCTTCCTTCTCTTCCTCTGCCGGGGCCGAGAACTGATACTGCTTGACAGTCACGGGCTCTACGGTATATCAATTACCTAATTAGCTATAGACATATCTATAAAACTCTGTAGTTACTTCCGGACGTGAAGATCTATATTTTCTACCATTGTTTAGTTAACTGATTCCATTACGTTAGATTGAGAGCATTATGAACAGTTTGAAGTTTTCTTTTATATGCCTTAATCGTTTTTAGTTTAGGAGTTTTGGGAAATATCGTAACAACTGTTAGTCCACCAACCCCCCAAAAATTGGACTATGCATGTTTATGAAAGGTAGGCCTTCGAAGGCACAAAATAACTTCGTCATAATGGAAGATCATTGTAGCCTCTCTAAAGGTTTCCACATAATTGTCACCGTTTTCTTGTATATAAGCTTGGTGACTTAATTTTAAAACCTTTATATAAAAGTACCTGCATGGCATATATTATGGCTTCATTTATTTTGCTTGTTTTAAAACAAATTTGACTGCTTATGAGAGCTTCGTCAATTTCCGCACAGAAGCCTATAATACGCTGGTCTAAAGGTGCGAATATCTCTTCAAAGTGTTTAAACTGGATGCATTATGTTGGCCCTATCGTATATCGTTTAACGCAAGAATTCTTTTTCATTACCATATTTTTAACACCTTATGTTTATAGAATTAAGATTTGAGACAAACCTACCAGTTATGGCGCACATCATTCCTCAGAATAGAGCCGCCATAGAAAGAATGTATGTATGTCTTTTTCATTAAGAAATGCGCACAACTCTTTTAGCCATGAAAACTGTTTTCGTACGCATTTGAGTTGTGGACAACAATTTTGACTAATAGACTATTAACTAATTTTCTAGCATACTAAGAGGGTGTGAGAGGAAATTGTATCGACTTTAGATGTCAGCGTAAAATACAATTTTTGCCTTTTTCTCCCGATAAGAAAATCAAGTTATAACAGAATTGTATCGGTGACTTACATTTATGGCTTGTTTTTTTTATAGAGTAACTATTTATGCTTTTTTCTATTCCCATCAAATTCCCGTCGAATAAAGAGCTTTAAGATTGATTCTTTGCGTAATAATGTATAACTAACTATTCAAACATGTAAAGCCCTCCATAAAAGCTTTTCGTATTCATTGTTCATGCTCCTATGCCTCTATAACGTAGACTCGAGGGCCACATGTACCTATGAATGGAAACAAACCAAATTGGCTATTCGTTTTAGGGGCGATCGAGGGTGGAATGAAACCTCAACATCTCAAAGCATTGATTATTGTTATGTTAGTATTATTATGATAATACTGATAATATTATTATTATGCATTTGACGCCACATAAGTATCAAACATCATAAATATCTTTCATTTTAGTGAAGGATATTTTTTATGTTTGATACCTTTGTGGCGACAAATTTATCCTATTGCTTAATGTGTGCTACACGTATTCTTAGGGGAACGGTTTGATTTGAAGCTGTTTAGGCTTACGCTCAGAGATTTATAAAGTTGATGTATTAACTAATCGTTTAATACCGGTATATTACAATGTTATTAACTAAAGATACGAATTAAAATGTTAAACACTACAACCTATAGTAGGCATATATATAGGTTAAACGAAACAAAATATCTCGGTGATTTATTTAAGCTGAAATTAAGACGGTCAATTATATACACGAAATATTCTGGCATGTTTAGCGAAAGACCAAAGTGTTTAGAGTGGCATTAAATATTGCTCCGCAGTAATATAAATTCACTCTACTGCAGTGGTGTGGATTTTCCTTAATGAAGTGGGCTATATTTGAGTTTTATGGCCCTTGCTGCGCAGGGATGAAGAGAGCGAAGCTCAATTCTCTAGAATTCACATAAATAATTAAATTAACCTGTCATATGATTTTATTAATGGTCATTTGATATTCTTCCGAGATCGCAGAGAAAGTGTTGGTAAATTAGGCTATGTTGAATATTTGTATAACTTTTCTCGGTGGGTAGCAGCCAAAAACCCAACCCACTCTACAGGGGCACGCTGGCTATGTTTATTCGCGAAGGAAGCTCTACGTCTCATCTGCGTCAATTGTAAGTTTTGGGCGGTCTTTTGGTTAAGTTCCTCGTTTCGGTCGTGTCTAGGGTTATAGCCTCACAACAGCGGCGGTAGAGTGTCGACAGCTAACATATTATCCCCGTGCTTAGGTGAACGGCTACAGACCCAAATGATTTACTCCCTAGATAGATTTGTAGAGTAATGATTAGCAAACATAAACACTACCGCCAAAGCACACGTGTTTATATTACAGAGACTAATTTCTCGCGTGCCAACCGCGTAACAAGATCGTCTGCTTTGTTGAAATTGCGATGACTTTATATTAATGGGTTACAATCTGACGAGTATCAGAAGGTTGAGGTGACAGGGTTGTATCTACCACGAAGACACAGATTTCTACTTCTCGTAGGCTCTGGATACAGATATGGAAACCTCTGGAGCTGTAGCACTGTAGCCGTGAGGCGGAGAACATTTATCAGAGTCAAGACAAATCCTAAGTTATCTGTTCAATGAATACAACTGACCGGAAAGTGTAAAGTCGTGTTGAGTCTTGTAGTCGTAGGTGGAGATCGAAAGCTGGGAAGCTAAGAAAGACATCTCAAACAGTCAGTGTTGTTGCGTTTCAAAGGTCTCAAAAAGACGAAAACACTGCTTTGGAGTATAGTTTGGCCTGTCAACTGGATCGGTTAAGTCAAGATGCCAAAGCGACCGCGAGATCACGAGACGAAAATGAAAGTGGACGACAACTCGGGCGACGAGAAAAGAGAACTTTGCGACGACAGAAAAGACGAACAAAGAACGGCAGCCAACAGACGCGAGAGGTTACGTATGAGAGTTTTGAGTAAAGCTTTTGGCAAATTAAAAACGACACTTCCTTGGGTTCCTGTTGATACAAAACTTTCTAAATTGGACACTCTACGATTGGCATCCAGTTATATCGGCCATCTCAATAAAATACTCGTCAGCGAAGACGGCGTATCTCGGATGACTTTTTGCCCAGAAAATTTGGTAAGTCATTTCTTGTACATATTGTAAAGGCGGTAACACCTGAAAATAGATTCAAATATCTATTTCCGTCATATTGAAATATTCAAGATCGAAGGTAATTTATTTAAAGATAACTTTGTCAAATTAATATAACTAAAGGAATTACAGGTTCAATAACAAGGATATTTAGGTTTTATTGAAGTAATAAGATGGGTAAATCCATACATAGGCGCTACATGGCATTCGCACCGTACGTTTTGAAACAAATCATTTTCAGACACTTCCGACACGAAGCAGCGAATTGAAAGTGTCCGTGTCAACTCTGTCAGTCAACCTTGCGATGATCGAAATGCATTAATTATTTTTGAAAAAATGTTATGTTGATAGTTATTTTCTTGGTGTTGTGTGAAAGGTTTTCTGTTACTTGTATAAAATATAAAAAACTCTTAGAAAACACCTCATATAACACATCAGAAGCCACAAGATTAAAAAACAATTCGTGAAGCTTTTTGTCGTAGTCGAAAGCAAAAATTAATACCGGCGACTTTCCATTCAGTTTTGAAAATTACCAACAGATTTATACCTTAAAGTGTTGCGTGTGGTTAGTTGGAAGAATGAAGACAAAGTATTCATGAAAAAGAACGAAAACTGTTAGTTACATTTATAATGGTCTAATTATACCCATAATGCTATTGGAGGCCATTATGGGGCTTAAATGTTGAGATGGTAAATGTTATGTCGAGGAAATAGGGAGGAAAGATAGGCAGGACACACTTAGACGAAAGTTTATTTCTTGAATATTCTTCTAAAGAAAAATTAATATAAAAATAATCGGTTGTAGCATCCGACATTAAACTATAGATAGCCTTGTTTTCAGGATTGTAGGGCAGTCGTTTAGAAATAACAAAGATAGTAAACAAGCTCATAAAATATAGACCGAAATATTTCACACATGCAAAGAATGTTACAAACCAAATGTCCCACGATGTCTGGAATAATTTATTATTCTGTTAAACATAAATTGCTGATAGCGAATTCGTTATTTGTCTTAGTGATAATATAGCCAAACTTAGGTATGTAAGTGCATTAAAGTAAGTGTTATCTATTTTTAAAAGAGTGTAATTGGTTGAGTTTCTATGTTTGATGATAATGGCGTATATATATGAAGACGGTTTGTCTTAAAACCCACTCAATATTTAGTTTGCTGTCTAACTTAAGATTACTTGCATAATATAATGCTGACATTTTTTGAAACGTTATATATGTTTGAAGTTCTTGGCCAGTGACATACCCGCTACTAAATAGGCCTACTATATGGGTTCGAGAATCTGCTAATACTCTGCTGGGTCCTCGGGATCATGGTGTATGCAGAAATGTAATTTGAAGCTATTAAATAAAATGAATGCTATGGTATTCATTTGAAAATGACTAGCTACTAATCAACTCTCCTTCAGCTATTTTACGGCCGTTGTGATGCTTACCAAAACAACCCCCGTGACATTATTTCACTAACACTTTCAGACCAACATACACTGTTCATGATTGAAATGATGTGGTTATTCATGTACATAGCTATCTTTATTTCTTTGTTTTAAGGTTGCTTGAAAATTTTAAACAAAGCTTGAACAGCTGTCGGTTCATTATGTGATTCGTATCCGATATAACAAGTTTTCAGATTTCATTATAGAACCGTTTTTGTCATGTGATCGTTTTAGTTCTTCGGCGTTTTAAACAATTAAAACTACATTGTATGTTGTCTTCAGAATTTCAGAAACAGAAATGTTTCTTTTCCGCATCAGTAAACATTTTTCGTGCGGTCAAATAATTTTCTGATACAAAGTTTTGTTATTATCCTGAGAGTTACTTTATTAGTTTTCCCAG
>JAVFBZ010098106.1:0-25476 GCA_032466195.1 Katharina tunicata | reverse complement strand
GTCGAGTCTTTGACTCTAAGGTATTGACTGGCCATCTTGTTGTTCACCTAGAAAGAGTTATCCCTCTTTGCCTTTTGTAGGAAGTCAGTAAACATGGGATTAGATGGTACAGCTTCACGATTTTATCTATTTCCTTTTTCTCCCTTTTAACAAACTTCAGACTGATTCGGCCTTATAATAACTTTTTTTCTCTGTTTAATTTTAAGTAATTTGGTAGTAGAAATAAGACGATTTATTCGCCAGCGCACTTTTTTCCGGAAACATTAATATAACAACAACAAGGATGGCCTGTTATTACATTAGTGCTGGTATTCTTCTCAATCTGGAGAAAGGTACGAGTCTATTTTAGTATGGTCCAGTGTTTGTCTTAACTCATTGATCTACACCCAATGTTCACACAATGGACCGGAAAATGAGTATTTTTTTTTATTTATTTGTGTTGTGTTTAGTGTCGTACTCAAGAGTGTATCACTTATAATATATGACGACTTTGTGTTTCCAGTGTATGTAACAAATCTGATAAGAAACCTCGTAAAAACCACCCTTCAGTATCAGCAGCCTACGGAAAACTTGGTTTATTAATCCAATAGAGGAGTCGTACCTATTCCGGATTCATTGAAAGTGTCCAACACCCAACTAACTGAGCCACAGCGCAGCTTGAAACAAACTAAGGATATTACGACTTGCCTAGAAAGGGTGAACGAGTCTCTTTTAGGTTCTTATTGAAGCGGAGTAAAATAAAAGAAGAAAAGAAAGTAAAATAAAATACTTAATTAAATTCAATGATATATTGTCGGAAGTGCATTATGCAATTTGTAATATATATAAATCGAAAGGAAGTCGAATTAATTCAAATCTTAATAAGACTCCATTTACCATAAAACCTGCTTTGGATTAACATGGTTCTGAAGAAGAAGGAGAAACACATCTTTTAGATTAGGTTTACAATTGGGCAACAAAGTATTGAAACACAGCCAGATCTGTAGCTGAGAAAGACTATTTCTCACATTTTGTTACGTTATCGTGTAGGAATCCCCCGTACCAATATGTTCCATAAAAAAGAGCATCTAATTCAAACAAGTTTTACAAAGAAAAAAATATTACTTCCCAATGAGATATTGTCGTTTCAACATGCACTTAAAAACCGATGCAGTTGATACAGTTAAGCAGCAGTTAAACATACCCACAAACATACACATATATATCTGCTATCCATGCAGAGTCCCGGGTTCGATACCCCGTGAAGTGAATCTGAACCGACCTTTTTGTTTTAATTTACGAACATACACATATCTATCTGCTATCCAGAGTCCCGGGTTCGATACCCCGTGAAATGAATCTGAACCGACTTTTTTTTTCTTTCTCTACACTTATAAAATATCTATATATTTCACCCAAATAATAAATACATGTGTGCGTAATATCTAGATAAACAGCTCTTCTTTATGTACCCAATACCAGTGTCAGTACAGACAGATTCGCAGCCTTTACTTGAACACAAATTCATTGTCGTTGTGCAAGAGCCTTTTAGCTCAGTCGGTAAAATATGTGAGTTCAACGTTGAACACCAATCAAAGAAATAATAAATGTTCTACGTGATTTGAAACTGTTCTGTCGATCTACTATCTTTTGGCGGAAGTTTTAATATAGCTCAGGTAATATGGCCAGATTTTCAGCCATATGAGCGAATAACTTGATTTATTCTGTGATGAAGACACGAAATGAGGCTGAGAAGGACATTGGTTTCTGTGAAATACGGTTTATTGTCTAGAAATTTGATTACTTATTTCTTGTTAGTCTATAATTATCCACAATACTGACTTGGACACGTGGATAATATTTCCGATTGAAATATATCATGCCGTCTACATGCTATAGTATTACATTTCTCGGTCCTATTTTCCTTCAGCCAAGTGGCAGTCTTGAAATGAGTTTTCTCTGAATATAGATATTTGGTTAACATAACGTTGTATTAAGGACCATATTAGTTCTCAACATATAAGCCATGAATCTCAAACCAGAATGTTTAAAGCTTATTCTATATATATCAGAATGAATATTATTAATCATCCGGGCTGGTAAATGAATAACGAAAACAATGAATATTGTCAACCGGACTATATTATAAGCAACAATCTGACGTTGCGGCATCCACCAAAGCTGAGAATCCTTCACTCAATAGAAATGGTGGCCTGCAGTTTAACGCATGGAATAAGACAATTAGAAACAACTCACTACTTTGCATTACTAGTTAGGGGATGGGGATTGATTGATTGATTGGTGTTTAACGTCATGCTCAAGGGTATTTAACTTGTATGAAGGCGCTGTATTCCAAATGTAGACAGCGACTTTTAACACAACTATAAAATGTGTAGTCACTTTAGTGTTTGTGCTGTTGAAGAGATAATGTTCCTCCAGTGCTTGAAGGAACAGCATGGATGACAGCATGAATACAATCTGGAAACATACTGCCCTAAGTCAGAGGGCTTCCTGTTTGATGAAGAATCATAATGGCATTGGTTTGCGGAATACAGTTTATGTATCTAGTGACTTGATCCTTTTTTTCTTCATTCACAG
The DNA here is from genome assembly GCA_032466195.1 of Katharina tunicata. NCBI lineage: Eukaryota > Metazoa > Mollusca > Polyplacophora > Chitonida > Mopaliidae > Katharina > Katharina tunicata. The sequence goes on along the minus strand of JAVFBZ010098106.1, from coordinate 22,899 downwards.
GAAGTCTGCATAATGTTGAGTTGAACGCTAGGATAATGGTTTCGTGTGAGAAAATCACCACCTTTTATCAGTAATATTACCACCTAATAATGCGATATTTGTTATCAAAGTTTGTTCCATTGTTTGATTGGGGCTTTACATTGCTATTTCACTTATGTGACGGCGGGCCAGCCAAACGGAAAGAAACCACCCTCAATCACATCGGGACAGAGAAGGATGTCAAAGGACAGGGATAGGACTCAATAGAGGATAACACAACAAAACGGCTTCCCCATGACCCTTACCTCAGACAGCACCAGGCAACAGGAAGCTCCAGCCAACCACCCGCGTTTGGTTGCAGTGCACCTATTATAACGTTATGTTATATATTTTGTGTCATCTTTCGCTTACTCTGTAAACTCTACTTGTTTTAATTATTTAGATGTGTAGACAGTGTCGCTTTGAAGTTTATTGACTTCTAGGGCAGTGATATCGTTGTATGTTAGATAACCAAGATGACACTTTGTTAAACCCATCCCTACGATACCAGATAACTTCTTGCAAAGCCCAGACAGAAATGGACCGAATATGTGTTGATAATAAATAACAAAATGTAACTGACGTACCTTCAGATCTACGGGCGGGTGGTTGACAGGAACCATTGTCGGCATCTGATGTCAGGGGCATCAAGAAGCGGATGTGTTACAGTGCCCTGTTTTTTCATAAATATTTCGTTGTCAGTGTCATTTAGGGTGGTTTCGTTCACCCATTGGCACGCCGTCATATGAGTACAATAACTTGGTTTCCTTTGCCTCAGAGGAAGCTAGAAGAACATCTTGCATCTTCTTATTCTTTCGCGTGGAAAGTTCACATGGAAATTTAACTAAGTATACATTTGTGCTTTAGTGATATTGAGAGACACAACCAACAAGTCGGTTTCACAATTTAAACAACAAATGCTCTTTGGAATTCTATTCTGGGGAGAAAGAAAATAGACGTTCATCTCCCGTAATCTTTTACCACCGCAGGCGGTTAAAGGAGTAAATCAAAGGAGACTCAAGTCGATGTTTGGATTACTACACTGATGGATATTGGATGGTGTGGTTTTGTGTGTGAACAGGAATAATTGGCTTCAGATAATTTATCAAATGTCAAGTTACACATGGTACTACATGTACCAAGGTATTGATCAAAAACGGTTTACGGTGGTTTATTACTTCATTCATGTTATGTTCTTTTGAAAAACGGTGGTTGGTTGGATGGTAGCCTCCTGTGGTCTGGTGCTCTTTGAGTTAAAACGCACCGAGAAGCCGCTTTGTTGTGGTGTTCTGCTTTGTCCTGTAAATGTACTGTAGTGCCTGTGTCGTTAAGGGCGGTTTCCTTGGAACATTGGACTGGTGCGCAATGATATGGATGAAAAAACTTAAAATGCCTGCGTAAAAGCCTTAATCAAATAAACAAACAATCAGATGTTGGGTACGGTTCAATTACCAATATGGGTAAACTAGACGAACAGTTAAAATTGTCGGACACCTCTCAGAGACATATCAGCAGGTGGGTTTCACAATTTTAACAACAAATACTCCCTGGAACTATTTTTGCTGGAAAGTGAACAGTTTACGATGTTAGCACTGCTACTGTGATGGAGCAATATCGATTGGCTTCCGCGCAATTTAACGTAACTGCTATTGTTTTGAGTTACAGTATTTTCTTTTTGTGAAAAAGACGAATTAGTTTTATTTAATTTATCAAATATCTAGTTACAATTGTAACTGGAAAGGTAGTATACGGATCACATATTTTGCATTTAGTCTCTTTTATTTTGATAAACGGCAAGTGTTTAATCGAGAGCATCCTGCCCCTATGGCTCTTTGAACTACAGTTCATCGGGAAGCCGATTTATTATGATGTCCTATTTTGTTTTGAAGTGTCCTGTATTGCAAGTGTCGTTAAGCTGGCAAGCCATCATAACAATGAAATAAAGTACAGAGTAAAAACCCAAATTAAACAAACAGCCAAATCAGATATACGGAACAGTGGGTTGAATAATTTGTTGACACCTTCGTGTGTAGAGTTCACATGGAAATCTAACAAGGTATACATTTAAGAAGCCAATAGTTCCACAGATTAGTTTTGAGTAACATAGAATAAGATTATATGTTGTGTTTATCTGATGATGGCATAATAAAGCCGAAATATATTATCTATACCAGCATGACTTATTTACATTTGACCTTTTTAATAGTACTATTGATAGACACGTGTCAGCAGGTCGGTTTCACAATTTTAACAAGTACTCTTTGCAATTCTTTTCTGAAAAAAAAAGGACGTTGATCGCTCGTAATCTATTACAAAATAAGGCGGATAAAGACGTAAATCAATAGAGGTGTTAGGATTGCTACATTCATGGAGTAATATTTATTGACCGTAGTTCAAATTTACGCAACTGCTGCTGTTTTGTTTTGTGTAACAATGCTTTGTGTGAAAAAGACGAATTGGCTTCAGTTAATAGGGCCTATATCAAATGCCAAGTTACATATGTTACTACCAAGAAATTTGTCAAACTGTGGCCGGTTATTTTGCTTTTTGTCTTATGTTCTGTTGATAAACGATGGGTGATTGGGCGGGAGCCTCCTGTTCCCTAGTTTTTTTTAACTAAATGGCATACCTGGTTTGTTGTGGTATTCTGTTTTTTTGTCCTGTAAATCTACTGTGAGATCTTATGTGTTGCCAGTGCGTTTTAAGGTTGTTTCCTTAACACATTGGCCTGACACGCCATCATATGAGTGAAATAACCTGAGGTAGGGCGTGAAACCCCAACCAAACACGCATACAAACAAAGACATCTGTAGATAAACGTATAAATAACAAATATTTATTTGACAATGTCATCCTTTCTTTGACATACAGATTAAAAATTTGAAAACTTGAGCACTTAACATTTTTCTAACCAATAATTCTATACAATACAGACTTCCACGTTGAGACATGCATACCGTTGGAGATATATCTCGACGTCTTGTTGTAGTTTTGGTTGCGATTTACCTCCACATAATTCGAAGCCCAATTAAGCTTTTCTTGACATTTCCATGATAAAAAATGGACAATAAAGTAAAATTGTCTGGGTGACATTTGCTCGCTATAACTAAGTATTGAAATTGGGACTAGAATCTGGACAAATAAATAATATTCGTACGTGAATAGTCCAAAGCATTATTAAATACCTTATCGTAAAGTCCGTTATTTTTTGTCCGTAAAATGAATAGTATATAGTTTCCGAAAAGTCAGTTGTTATTCCAATTTTTTTTTAAATTTGGACACTTTAGTTAAGAAGTTAACTAAGTTGGTTCAATATTAGGATAACTATTGCTTCCTTAACTCCCTTTTCTGAAGATCATTTAGGAATGATTTTGATCACAAGAAGTCGACATAAATGGTATATTGGTGTTTTGGCGTGCGATTCTGTAACACAAACGATGCTAATTTCACCAGCATATCTATACTATATACAAATATCTTCATTTCCTTTCATCATGAATATAAATGGTCCCAAGAATGACACTGGCTTATGAGAAATGGAAAAGACGTGGCAACTCGCTGACTAGAAAACGGTTGGGCTTCAAACAAGTCGGCGCCAAACTGACTGTTAAATAAATTCATTTAGAGAAATATCACACCTAATATAGGTTGCAATTTTGTTCGTGCTGCCAATATACATTCTTGAAATGAGTTTTTCGGGAATAAAATATTGGATAACACGTTGGCATTGTATTCAGAGTGACGTTTTTTACCAAAATATAAAAAAAAGTAAACAAAGATTTATGTCTGGAAACGTCAAGTATCAACCAGCAACTTCATAGTAAAGCCGTGATCTAATCAAAACGCAGCATTGTGTCCATACGCATTTTTATCAAGGCCTATATTTATTCACAACCTTACTCCACATAACGTAGGTATTATATGATAAGATACGTAGCCACTGGTCAAATGTAGACGCCTGTTAGGTTGACAGAGGCATTCACAGCGTTACATCGACTGGTAAGTCTACGTGCGAGAAAGCTAAACAAACAGCTGTCATAACCTGTAACCACTGAATATAGAGCTTATGCTACGTTATATAACAATATATAAATCTGCGTTTACGACACATGAACAAATATTTCTCCAGTTTTAATAAACATTTAAATCGGGGGTGGGTGCAATTCCACAAATGTAGTTTTATATTAATCTAGCAAATATTCAAATGCAGCGAAATAAATCATTTTGAGTTGTAATATTTAGTATTTTTATCATAATGTCTATAAATCCATAAATACTTCAAAGTCAACGAAGCGAAATTTGGGTTTTTAATATGACAGAGTGTCAGCCTAAAAGGTGAAGGAAACCATATGCCCCTTAGCTCTAAAAGCATCAGAACACAGTAGGCTCCCACCCAACAACCCACCCGAAGTTCAGAAACTCGAAAACAGGCTTGACAGAACTATTGAATCTCTCTGCCTTGGCTTCCAGTTACTTAGATAACACAAACTGAATTGTGTGTCCTTTGTATACTTTATTAACAAGCATATTGGGATAATAAGTATCACATAACGTGCAAGGAATAAGAAACAGAATCGATTTCGTTATCAACAGCAAAGCAGACGAAATACCACAGCAACCTTTTTGTTGTTTTTTTCCATATAATCTTTCTATAGCGTCCAAGTTCTGACATTCGCAAACAAAACATTTCTCTAGTGCCTCACTGAAAATAGTTTAAAATGAAAAAAAAAATAGAATTGAAAGAACTGTGGATAACCCTTGATGTAGTTAATGATGAGGGTCATAAATGAGACCATTACTTCGATTTCACCAGTAATGTGGTGCACTCAGAACTCACGTATTAACAAAACACACTTAAATGTGCTTAAATTAACACAAGACATTTCGTGTTAACGCCAATCGAAGGGAGCTATGTTCATCATGTTTCATTGAACCCAGAGAGTTAATTTTTTTCTTCTTAAAATTGGTTACTATTATTCGATTAATATACTGTAAGTAGATACAATAATAAACGATTTGCAAGTGTGCCTGGGGATAAAGAAAAAAAAAAAAACTATTGCAATGCATTTTGTAAAGGCGGTATAATAATATTAGACCAATATTGCGCTCTGCGTCGGATATGTTTTTACGTAAAGACCGTTTTGGTACTTTCTGCATGTGATAAATCAATCGACGGTCTTATGATTCACAAGATTTAAAATTTCAACAGCGGGTCTATTAAATGAACATAAATAAAATATGAAATGACGTCATTTTTATTAAGTAATAAATACAAATATCGGACGCTAATGACTTATTTTCAAGCAAGTGTATAAGTGAATCTAAGGAATAACGCTCTAATGCAATGCATTTTATTTTAGGAAAAACATTCTTGCTACTTGGATTAAGATCAAGATCGCATAACAGGATTTATAATTGATTGGTTGATTGATCGGTGAGCCGTGTTCAATGTTTTTTTTATGTACATGTATATGACGACGGTATACTCCAACAGCAAACAGCGGCACTAAAATAACAGAAGCGTGTGAAATCACTTGGTGTTAGCTTTGGTGTACAAATAGTGTTTATCCAGTGATTAATATGACACCATGGATGCAAGTTCTTAAAATACTGCCTTGAGCAGCAGCGTTTATAATGGTTTGATTCCTGCTACAGATACATGTTGTACGTGAAGTACAAAGAAAATTGCTTCATTTTTAATAAATGAACTCGTATGTACAACCTAGTAATTTCCCTTGTGAAGGAAGTTAGTCACATGCATATATTGTTCAGGTCCTATTGCTAGGTAGAATGGGATCAGAAAATATGTTTGCTGCATGATGTCCTTATTTATCTTTTACACGTAACTTTAATATTAATTTCTGCAATAAGTATGAAAACATATGTTCCGGACATGTGAATTGTGTCACTTACTTTGCCAGCTGTTAAAATTTCTAAGAAGCATCTATTTTATTACAATGACAGATTCCTGCCTGGAGATTTTTTCTAGACACAGTCGTTTTTCAACGGTTTCTCAGGCAAACATAAAATTAAGCATCAAATTGATACTGTACACACTTGGACACATCATTCGTCCACTTTTTGCTATGACAGAGCAATTTGCTAGCTTTGTCTGCTTTAGTTAGCACGTATAGCACTATTTCCAAATCAATTTGTATTGCACAGACATCTCTTGGAGTAAAGAGTCAATTTATCACAATGTATACATTCCACAACCTTACATCGCATCAACAAGAAAGGTATTCAATTACCGTAAGGGGCCTGGTGGAACCGCTTTTATCGACAGTTGGACAGGGTATTGGATTATATATCAAATAAATTAATAAAGCTTTAAAATGTCACCCATTTTTTATTGTGAACCTTGTTAAAAATCTGTTTTTGTTTTTTTTAGCATTTAGAACCAAATTACATTTCTATGACCGTCAACAGAGGGTGTTTTTGGATAAGCTGCAGAAGCCTACGTTGTTACGTTTAATGTTCTAATCCGGGTTCAAAGAAAGCTGTTTGCCCATTCATTTAAAAAAAGTATTATTCAAAGTGTATCGTCGCGAAAATCACTCTTGCTCTTAAATGCCTATAACAAGAAAAATGTCGAAATAATAAGTAGCGAAGAAAGATGTGGTTATGTAAGCCCAAACATCTCTTGCAACACCATTATGATCTGTGGACTACCTTATTTTTTTTTTAATGTTATGATATGGCCTGTGTATTTCGCGATAGTAATAACGTAGTGCACATACATTCGACAAAGAGTCATCGAGGTAAGTCAGTTATGTGTAAGTAGTTTGAGCTAAAATTATATGTCATTGATAGGATCATCCGGACTCCGGATAATGCATTTCTTGGCGACTTTGAAATGCTTGCTCAGAGATTTTCCACAGTTGTGCACCTATAGATGAATGTTGTCAAACAACAATGTGACATTTCATAACGATTGAATGTACACTTTCATAAACTTGGCTTATATTGTTGAAAACGTTTGAACAAGATTCTTGTAAAAATTTAAGATCTAGGCGGAGGTAAAAGAGACAGTAAGGAACGATAACTCTGGTAGAGGTCGGTATCAACCCGCACATTAACTCTATTTACTTTTGTAATCGCCTCAAGAGGAAATGGGTTACAGGCGGCGAACGTTTATGCGGGTCTTTCTTTAGAACTTCATCTCAGATTGACGTTGGTTATGAAACATCTTAACGGAATTTGTTGTGCACGTGTTTTCATAGATTCCCAACTATCTTGTATCATAATGTATCATAATGAATCAATACATATAGATTATTTGATTGATGTATTGATGGTTACTGGAAGTTACAAACTGCTTAAGTAGCTTTTAGAAATTGATAAGTGACAAGTACACCCACGAAATGAATTTCACCTTTTCCCCACCCTTTAACGATGCGTTTCGGTCTCTATCCGGAGACGGTTCTCAAGCCATAAACTCATGTTTTGCTTGGGAACGTTCTCGGGATACAGATTGAAATGTCAATTCAAGTTCCACAAATTGTATTTTGAATGATCGGCGGGTGGTTGGGCAGGCGCCATCTGTACCCGAAGCTCACTGAGGTATGCGGCATCAGGGAGCCGGGTTTTGGTTTGATTGATTGATTGTTAATTGACGCCATTCTCAAAGGTATTTCACTAATATCACGTCGCTGTATTCCAACAGTAGACAGCGACTCTTAAGGCAGCCATATATGTGTAGTCACTTAAGTGTTTTTGTTATTGGAAAGATAATGTTCCTCCATTGCTATGCATGACAGCATGAATATAATATGGAAACATACTGGTCCAATTCTTGGTGACTGGTTTCCACTACATTTACTGTGGTATCTTATGTGTTGCTTCGTTTAGACTGGTTTCCTTCACCCATATAGAGCATGCACGTCGTTATATGAGCGACATAACTCTAAACACTGCGCAAACAACAACGAAATCACGTTTTTCATGCTTTGTTCCTTTGGACGAATGGCAAAACATCATACGAGTGACATGATCATGAGTATGGGATCAAACATAACCATACAAATACAAATTTCGCGATTGGAGCATATAATGCATTTGGGCTCTTCGTGGTGAATTGTCAAACATACTGTGGGTAAATGGCCATTTCAATAAAACAAATTCTGATAAGTTATTCGTTTAACAAAACTCATGTTATCACAAAAAACTATCTATTTCAACGCTGCAAATGGCTAGACAAAACATAGCAACAATAACAGTAATAATACATTGGGATTGAGTCTCACTCGGGAATTACATCTCAGTGTCTTAGTAATGGAGACTGGTTGGCTGTGAGAAAATATAGCAATGAAGTAACTAGATACATTGGCATTATATCACAGAAACCGATGTCATTAATAGTGTTACTACATGCGTTGATTAAGGGGGAAATTGGACTAGCTGTCTATATATCTGAATTTCTGGTCAAATTACTGTAGTTACATGTATACCTGTTGAAGATCACATCGTAACCCTGTTCCACAGAACCATTTCCAATAACATATGATAAGAAAAACTCAAATCAAGAAATTATGTTGGTATATAAATTATATTTGGCTTTATTATGCCATCATCAGTTAAACATAAGTGCTTAACTATATGTTTAAATGATGATGGAACAACGAAGCCCCCAATGTAATATGTATATACGAACGTAACGTTAAAATAACTTACTTCTTCTTAAATCCTAACACCTGGAATAAAATTTTAATAAAATAAGTCAACTTGTTTACCTAAGTTTCCACAACTTGTTAATATACATTTATTTTATGTAATTTAAAGAAATGTAACATGAAAAGTGCACAGTGCATTTTATTTACAGTTGTTTAAGTGTCTTTTATTGGAAAGCGAGTAATCCTACAAAAAATTGTATTAGCTGTTTTGGTAAAAACTTTCTATGGTAAATAATTCGTCTATGACTTTGTTTTTTTCTTTTTCTTCCGCTTTAAGTTCCGAATATTATCCCAAGGCAGTACAGCCACATCATGCAGAAGTATATTAAATCACGAAATAATCAAATTCCCCCAACCGCAATAATGATATAGTTTTTTTCATTCTGCAAGCCGAAGGCTATCTATTAAAAAAATAATCTCTTGATTATTTTTGCTGCGTTATTTCGCTTACTTAGCATATTGCATTAAAGTCCAATACACCAGAACCTTTTGTCTTGTGTATAAGATTTTCCAAATAATAAAAGGCTGAATTAATTTTGTTTACCAATTTGTGTTGTCCCCTGTCTTCTTTGTGAAAATTAAATTTGACACACTCGAATGTTTCAATAGGAAAGAAGTTTGCATGTCTTGTCGAGAAAGTCTATTTTATGCTTGTAATGGGTCAATATTAACATCCACTCTATTCTTTAATTGATTTTATACGAAATGGATTACTAGTTACAAAAATCAAATAAAGAAATACGTATGTTTGGAACGGAGGTCTTTCAGAATAGTATTTTATTTTGCTTTGGTGCAGTTATAGGACCAGGGCAATTGTCATATCTTTAACTTCCCGTGTGATGGTATAACTTAATCAAAAGCAGCGTGTAACCGGGCCTGGGATGAAAGTCGTGAAATCTCTTGCAGTACATGACGTGACGCACAGCCCTATACTATTTCCAGTCACATTCCACACTTTTGGAGATACACCATCTGGAAAAAACAAAAAGGAACCAAGGCCCCTAGGACTTTTCAACGACTGCTCGATATACTCCGAGATGACGGCACACCCACGCTGGGTAATACAAGTTTCCTCAAATACCGACCTAATGAACAAAATACATTACAAAAAACAAAAACACTTTTTCATCATTGTGTCAAAAAATACAGATGTTATTATATTGACGTTGCATTATGATGTGCTAAATTAACTGATACCGGAAACGATCTAAAGGTAGCCCTCTGTCGTACAAAATAGTCTTGCATTAAGCAAAATACTCCCCTCCTACACCATTCGTGTAGTGTAACTGAATGTAGTTTAGTCTTTATATTAATCAACCAAGAAAAGTGATTGTATTCCGAACGATTAAGTTTTTGAATTACTTTCACACTTTCAGCTTCACGAGTTGTTTTGCCCAATATGTTAATTCAAAGACCTTACCTCGGTAACATATTCGTTTAAAATAAATGAGTATATGTGCGTTTCCATAAATACACGACTTTGTCGGATAAGCATGATTTTATGAAGGATTAAGGTGATGTTTTGCGCAATGCTGGAATATGCTAGCAACTGTATCATACACTACAATGCAGTTAACGAATTTTACCGACCGAAATTACTTTTCACAATTACACAGGCTGACACAAAGTCATATGAGTGAAATAACCGCATGGTATGATTAAACCGCAGCCAAACAGACAAAACATTTACACTGCTTGGACTAAGCAGAATTTTAACGCGTTTAGCCCTACTTTCACGAAGATGTGTCAATTTGCTGTCACATCTGCGTCGGGCTTTGATGTACCGACGTTGCTCTAAATCAACGGTTATTAGCCCCACCCCGTACAAGATTCAAAACACTGACTCGTAATATAAGGTCATAATATAAGGAAAAAAGAATGGTCATTTACCACAGCGGGATTGAAGGCTTTGTTGACACATAACTTATGAGTGGAAATGGTTAGCACTTTTATGTTTAATTTGAATTATGGCAGAGTTATCTGTATGGCACTTTTCATATCTCAACATAACTGTTTTTATTTGTGAAGAAACTTTAAAAACTAGGCAATCAGCATTTGTTTAAAAACCCTAGTTTGTATACGTAAGCGGCCCTATATAGCTGTAATTCGCCTGACGACGACCGCATAATTTACGGCAATTTACCGAATATCACTACATAAAATGGTTCTTCTTTATGACCAAGCCAGTTATATACTGGCGAAGGTTTTAATCAAATGTGCGGATGGTTGACTTATTTTGTTTCATCTGCCATAACTAGTGTAAGATAAAGACGATTATACGAAAAGTGCTGTTTTTATATTTTATATTTCACACAAGACCCCACACTGTAATTGTCGTGCAATAGGGCCTATATGTAAGATCATATTATGTAAAATGATTTGTTGATTCAACTAAGAGTCTTTAATTGTTGTTTTAATTGTGTACTGTCAAACAATTCACCACTCTTGTTTTCTCTTTTCCCCGAGTGAAATGTCCACACAATTGCGACGCCATCCAAGACAAAAATAATGAATACATTGCCAGAAGAAAGTTTTGACCAAACTCTCATCAATGCATTCTGGGGAATATCATTCTTATATAAGCTTAGGTAACGACTCGCCTCTGGTTGTAAATTTTGTCAGATTAATGAAATCAAGCCATTTTTGTTTGCATAAGCCACCTTTCGTAGGATTGCTTGAACTCAATAATTACATATATCACCCAAGGGTATATATCTTCCAGGCTATTCACAGCTCAGTTATTTTACATTGATGTCGAAATAATTAGACGCCAGCTATATTTGTAAAGAGAAAATGGCCAAATTATGATATTAAGTCATCAATGGGTTAGCGAGGCGAAAACTCGACAAGTCTGCAACACGAAAGAGTCTGGTAAGTTTGATATCTGCCTGTTCCATTATTCATATTTCCCAGAGATCTGTGCTCTCCGATTAGTCTACTTAATGACAATAATTTGGCCGCAATCCGTGAGAAAAATGTGTTATACAGGTGCTTTTTTTTTTTCAATTGAAGCTTGCCTATTTCTTACATTTGACAACCGAAATACGAGCAAGTGTCCACTGTCTATACAGAAGTGTAAAGCGCACGGTGTGCCGTAATATGTTTTAACCACTTACATTTCACTTGTTCTTTTTTACCCAAGCAGATATGTATATACCATGACAGAAATGTTTTTACTCAGGTATTAATATTTCTACCCGAGTATTTATACATCAACCGATGTAGAAGTATTAAAACCCAAGTTACTTGTGTCAAAATATAACAAACCATCGTTGTGGGTGCTTTTTTGACCCCAGGTATAGGGCCTGAAAGTCACTTCATGTGATGCAAGAGATTCCACGAGATTCATTCCTGTTCCGTGTACCTAGGGAGTAATTAAAATAAATACCTGCCTAGAAATGTTTCTACTTTGATATAATTATAAATACTTGGGTTGAGATATTTCCGTCTGGGTAGAGAATTTATTACCTTGGTTAAAATATTTCTACCCGGAGAGAAACATTTCTACCTGGGAATGAAACAAATATAATTTTAATATCAAGAGCGCGATGGTGATCCTTAACAACCACCATTAGAAAGGCACATTTATGCTATCCTAGCACTGGGAGAACAATAACCGTTTAGTATTATAACACTGAACAGTTTCACGGTGGTGTTAGGGTCACATAAAATTTCTGGAATGAACTTTTACTGATAACTTTGACTGAGATTCAAACTCGACACTTGATACAGTAACACGGACGCCACGCTATAGTTTTATGTCAGCTTGTTTAACTGGGGTTTTTCACAGTGCAACAGCAATCCGAAACGCTTCTAAAATGACCTACTTGTCATTTATTTCCTTGACATATTGTTTAAACATCGTTTATTTCCTTGACATCATTTGTATTTCCTTGACACAAGTTATATTTCATTGACATCATTTATTTCCTTGACATCATTTATTTACTTGACATTATTATTTCTTTGACATCATATATATTTATTTGACATCATTTATATTTCCTGGGCATCGTTTATTTCCTTGATATCCTTTATTTTCTTGACATCAGTTTTATTTTTTTGACATCATTTATATTTCATAGACATCGTTGATTTATTTGACATCATTTATTTCCTTGACGTCCTTGGCAAAAACGGCCATAATTTACCAGCGGCTGTAGTAAAAGGGTTTGATTATATCATAATAGAAGCATACGAAGAAGATAGTGCCTTCTCTAATCAATAATGTATTTACACAGTTAGCGTTGGGATGTGATATCGATGTTTCTTTGGTTGGGTTTTTACGCTATACGTAATGTTATTTCACTCATATCACGGCGTGCCAGCCAATAGGCGAAGGAAACCACAACGACTTTGGCAGCAGGCGAAGACGCCACGGGACAAGGACAGCACACAAAACAACACACCACAACACATCGGCTTCCTGATGCCTCTTGGCTCAGAGAGCAACAGGGAACAGGAAGCTCCCACCCAAACATCCACTTTATGTACTCGATGAGAGTATTCCTAACAGTTCGGTCTGCAGTCCTTTGTATTTGATTGGCATAACGGAATGTACATGAGCCTAAATTCAGGCTGTAACTCGAAACGACAACACTACAAAGTGCAGTCTGGACTCCTGCAGTTATTGTTTCAACGACTGCTCAGGCCACTATGCGATGAATGCACAATATCATAAGTTTTTTTTATCCATGTAGGGGATGTTGTGTTCGAGGAGAAAACTGGTAAAGTGCGGAAAAGTGAGCGTGAGTAGATAGACTATAAACATCCAGCAGTTTTGAAAAAAATGGTGCTACGAGTACGTGGACCACTTTCAGTATCCTGTTAGAGCCACTTGGTTCCTTAAATTGTATGGGGGACTGTCAAATTAACCATACTTCAATAAATAAACATTGTAGTTGCCTTAAAAGCAGTGTGCCCTTTATAAAAAAAAATGTCGAACAGTTATTGTAAAACAATTTTGATGACGTATATTTATTGAATAATATTTAATGGATTAGACACAAACGATATGGCAGAGAATTCCACCATACAATTTCAGGGGCCTATTGACTCGAACAGAATACTGAAAGTGGTCCACGCACTCAGCGCACCTGGTTTAATCTGTCTACTTCCCGGAAATGCAATGTGAATCCTGCTAACAATTAAACGACGTTGAACATCAGCGGTTTGTGTAGAGAGTAAAGAGGCGCTGCGTACTAAGCCACGACGGGAGAAAGGTTATAAAAAAGGTAAATTAAATCAAATAAGAACAAATGATTTGATGTGGAGAAAACAGAGGCCAATGGCTCTAAAGGCGATTGCAAATTACCATATTGCAATCAATATTTAAATCATGTTACCGTACATGGAAATTACTTACTTCTTCTTCATGTGTGTAAGTAATTAACTGTTATTTCCATTTAGAGAAAAATGTTTCTATCTGCTTGTCTGTGAAAAATCGTCTGAAATTTTTGTATTGTCTGTTAAACACCCTGACTGAATTTTGTAAAACTTTCAATAATGTATGAATACTGTAGCTCCATCAATTTTAAATTATATGCAGGAGAATAAGAACTGATTTCATCATCAACTTTTTTATCACAATATTCTTGCCGTTCGACCATTACAAAGGTATATAAACTATTACGATGTTACCGGTGCGCCTAGACTAAAATGTTATGTATATAAATGTGTTTTAAATGTTTACAACAGTTTTATATTTTATTAATAACGTTGAAATATTTGCTTTGTTATTTCCCCTTGACTATTACAAAGATATCTAAACTATTACGATGTTCCGGGTTTGCATACAATAAAATGTCATGTATATACATGTGTTTTTAAATTTGTATAGCAGTTTCACATTTAAAATATAGGGGGGAGATATTTGCTGTAAGAAAACTTTCAAAACGTGTAAATGTTGAATAAAAACACAAAATGTGTAGCGTGATTTGTAAAAAAAAAAAGAGTTAAATCTTAAATACCTTCCGATTCATTTCATTTTGAAGGGAAGATAGAATTTGAGTTTTTGGGCCTTTCTCATCCCAATAGGTATCCATTTATCACTGCTATAGTCGTTTTGCTTATCGTAACTTGGAACACACAGCCTTCAACAGCGCCACCTATTATCAAAATAATTTTTTGCTTATCCTTTTTTCATCCATTACAACGGCTGTTTTTTTCCAAGTACTTGTCAGTCCTTCGCCATCCATTAATTTTCTCTTCAAAAATGAACGATGAACAATTACGATGACGTTATCATCCTAGTGTCGTCCGTTATCGATATCCCAAGTCATTCGTCTCTATCAGACGAAACAGCCAATTCCTTTAGCTACTCGCATTGGTCACGTGGTATTCGTCGATAAATCCAACGAAGTATAAGAGAGACATCGCATAGAGAGCCAGTCAGTGTAGTGAGATTCGATTTTGTCAGGCTTCGCGAGGCGTTGACAATCCAGCGCTTTAAGTTCTGCGGATATCTTGCATCCTCTCCTACTGAACTCCCAGCGCAAGCTTTGCGCTCCGTCTATAACTGGCAGTCCAATGCCGTATTAGCTTTCATAGGATTATACTATTTCATTCATCTGAATCGGCTTCTCAGTTAAATGCGGGGATAATGTTTTTCTACAAATGAAACTTACTTAACGTGGTCGTCTTAAATTAAACAAAGAAGGTAAGCCTGTTTTTCTTATTATGTATTAGTTTAACTTTTGGTGTAGTATTTGATTCTATCTGAATAACTAAATTCCAATGCTGAAAGTCACCATCATTTCTGTTATAGATTTTAAAGTAATGTTAGAACGTCCAATAAATGGATGGTAAATCTGCTATGGTATCTCTGAAACGTGTGACGATTTTATTTATTTATATCAGTAAGTGAAACTAACTGTAAATGTAGTCTTGTGGAAGACACCTAGTCTCTCCTACATTAAGATTGATTCTTCTTCTTGATGAATTATAAACGAACGTCTGGAAATGAAGTAATTTTTGTAATGTTAAAAGTCAAGAAGAGTTTTCCAGCAGAGCGACAAACTAATGCATTGGATTTTCAAGTAGTCTGCAGTCTATTTTCACTTTTTGGCTTGTTTTGCGTTGTGTCTATTAATCATAAAGTTAACGTCGACTGTATTCTAAGCCGTTTACGGTTATAACTTTCGGACATCCCGTGTCCTAGAGTTATCTGAGCAGGAAGTGGATCTGTTGTGGTGTCCTTTTGTATGCCCTGCTAATGTCCTGCAGTGCATTGTGCCTTGACAGTGTAGTTAAGGGTGGTTTCCTTCACCTATTTGACTCGCAAGCTGAAACCCCCTTAAATACAGCGTAAACAGATTTTCGCACAAACAATTTAGCGTTCAGCCGTATCCCAAGGAATTGCTAGTGACCGGTAATGTCAACAGAGTTTATCAGTCATGAAACATGTTTGCTGAGTGTATCCAGACGCCCTGCGTGCAACTATCGACGACGACCATCAGCTGAAGTGAGAAAAGCTGTAGACCTAATCGGCACTGCTAATACAATTATAAAACAAAATATGACGCGTTTCGTTCAGAAACAAATGTATTAAAAATTCTCGTATTTTTTGGTTAGCCACAGAACTTTTCAATACCAAATCAGTGTAATGTCCGCATTGTTCTGGGCGATGCGATGACATAAATTGCACGCGCTTTTCTTCGATTCTTTGTGTTGTTATCACCAAAACAATATAAATTTAGCAAAACCTCAGCGAGGCAAGAATAGTTATTGAAGGAGATTTTTTATTTTTGCCACCCTCGTTGACAAATAAAATACCTTTTAAAAGAAACACATGTGCGAGGTGGGAATTATTAGTAGACAAAAATATCCCAGAGAGTTCATTTCTTTCGAAGAGAATTGGAAAAAAAAAAACGTTTTTGGAGAAGTTAAAATCGACAAGTGAAAAAATTACACATTTTTAATTACGACAGTTGTTTATCGTAATATATGGGTGTATGGAAGACTAATGACAGTACAGAACTCTCATCTAAGTCTGCGATAGAAGATGTGTATTTTAAAGTCTCCTTATGTTCACGTGCAAATGGTGCCAAATTAATCGATCCACTGAGTGTCTAGAAAAGGCACAAAACGCACAAAAATTGGCTGACTGTACGAACTATTCTCATAGAGTTATTCAGTGAAAAACAGATATCATCTTACGTAAAACTCATGTCGAAAAGTGCGTGTTGTCTGCTCTTCTTTCAAAGTATGGTTTAATTTTTCTCTTGTTGAATATTAAACATGCCGCTTGCCATCACGTAACTCATTTATGTTTTTGTCAGTGCAAGAAATTGAGTGCTCCGGGCCTCCTGTCCGTATATGATAAATCAGTCTTTATCCCGGCGCCATTATGGTGCTTATACCACACTATCTAAATCACACTGATGGCATAAACCGTAGCCGTTATCTTAATGCGTTTTATCCGTCAATTATGAAGGGAGACCTCAAACATATGCCAAGCCGTAGAGATCTTTGCTTCCAGACGGTTCGATGTCAACTATAGGAGGTGATACAGAGTGCGCACGTTGCGCTGCAGGTTTCATCCGTAACTTATTCGAGTGGCTGTACCAGGACGCCCCGCGCAAGTTTTAGGAGTGACACAGACCTACATTAAAAGTCGAAGCTTTAGGATTCATCTCGTACATATTGGAATTTTGTTTTTGTTTTTGTTTTTTTGGCTTGATTGGCGTATGAAGGGAGTCCGCGACCATATGCTAAGCCGTAGACATGTTTGTCTCTAAACGGTTCGCTGCCAACTATAGGAAGTGATACAGAGTGCAGTCGTTGCCCTGCAGGTTTCATCAGGAACTGATGTATAGTGACTGTACTAAGACGCCAAGCGAATTTGACTTTATCTATTCTACTTATTTATTTGGACGCATTAACGGCGCGAAACCGACATTCGTACATTTGTTAAACGTCGAAGCATTGGCATGCATCTATTACCTATTGGAAATTGGTTTAATTTTGATTTTTTGGCTTGATTGGCGTTTTTTCCCGTACTAAAAGTTATTGCACCTATATGGTACCCAATCGATGGAGGAACCCATCCTGACTGACGCTGGCAACACAACCATATATTTACAGAATAAAAACAGGACAGGAGCTCACACCAAAATCGGCTTCGTGATGCCCGTTAGCTCGGTGCACCAGGCTCCACCCTACCACCCACTGGATAATTACATATGGTCCTCTCTTTTATAGAAAAAGAAAGTAAAGACCTACGAGATCAAATGCCTGCTGTGTAGTAGATCAACTCTTACTTTTTCACACCTTATGAACCGTATTGTTACCTCATCCACGGTTGCGTGTTCAATGTCAATTTGGAGGCGAGTAGTCAGCCGTCTGCATGGTAAGCTGTCGACAATTTGCCAAACTCAACAGAACTACTCCTTCGTATCAACCAGAAAACCTTTCTTTAATTAATAAAATATGTCTAGTCATTGCGTTCGGACATCTGGCGACAGCAAATTTGACTGTCGAATTGCGATAATCAGTAACATACATTCAATTGTTGCTTTTGTATAAAATGATTTTTTCCCACAACGTAGAGCTTGGTTAAAGGCTGAATTTTGTTATTCTTAAATTTCAGTGCAAATGGTGCTAAATTAAAGTTGTCACAGCCCGTACTCGATGAGAACAGGCTCTATGTATAGCAGACACTTTTTCCATACTATTGTAAATTTAATCGAATGTTTTAATATATGTGTTCCTCGTGCATCTTCTAAATATTGCTGCCTGGAGAGAGATACAGTTTGCCATAATCACTGAGCATATACGGTGCGCGTTAGCTTGCATTTCCGATCTGTACGTCTGCTTGAGAGTGCCATTTAATTACATTATCAAAACGATACAATCAGTAAACCAAATTGGTTACCCCATAAGAGATGACACTGGCTCTAGCAAACTATGTCATCGCGCGTTTATTTAACCGGTTTCAGTTTTATTTTTAAAATAAAATAAATTCTATCTCATGTTAACTTGTTTGATCCATATAACATGAAATAACAAATGCAAAACATATCAAACGCCTTGTTAGGGGGTCTTAATGAATTGAAAACATTTGCTTTTTCTTAAAACTCAAACGAAAAACTCTCACACAACATGTTAGACACTTTATTACTCTTCTTTATTATATTTGAGGAAAATAAAAATGATGCAGATTGATTGGTTAGCCATTTAAATGGCAAACAAAGGGAAGCTAAACTATGATATTCATTGCCAGAATAGTAGATTTTATTGGTAACAAAAGCCTAACCGTTTTTTTTATACCAAATGAATTAATAGTTATTATCTGATATATTTTTTTAACTCTCAGGCAGGAATCAACAAACGGCAGGCACTGTTTCTCTATTAAATACTTTTACGCGGAAAGTATGGAACCCGGTGAAGGCCTTCATTGCACAGACAGGCGATACTACAAAGCGAGAAACGCGCCTATAATATGTTGTCCGAGGCTTGCACTGCCGGGTCCCCTTCCCTAATTATGTGTAGATTCGAACCGTCTTTTTATTTGAAAGTGTCCAGACGGTTGGAGAGAACGCGGGGTGGTTTTTATAAGGCTTGTTCACGATTTTCCACAATAGGGCTTGTAAGTCACGTCATGTGATGATACAGGTTTCTCGATATTCCTTCCACTTCTGGGTACATGCTCCTTTTTATTTAGATATACATGTAACACCACACGGGAAGTTAAAAAGGTGACAATTGTCCCGTCTTATCCTATAACTGATAATCGAAAGCAAAAAAAAATCCAATTAAGCAAGACAAAGCGCCATAATTTCGAGAGTGTACTCGGAAGTATAGCAGAAGTGAACGAGACTTACAAAGCCTATACACAAGCTAAACAACGTCGTCACAATAAGTTGTATGGTCATGAGTACGACGTCAAACACTAATGAAATAAATAGTCAACACACGGGACCACGGACGAAGTTGTGGAGCTATACATGTATACTGGGTTATTCGCGTAGAAATTGCGCATCGTACAATCATGTAGATTCTCAAATTTGGCACAGAAGGTAAATTTAGCCACATTTTTATTATTTGACTTCAAATGGCCCCTTAGTAAACCGTATTAAAACAACACAAAAGCAACACATTTGGTGTATTTAGTCTCTTAAAACAACGAATAAAGGCGTCCCATTGAAATGATACATGCTTATCAATTAGTCGGCGGATAAGCGCATAAACAGTCCGATGTGTTTCCTAACTTATATTTCAGCCCGCATCAATTTCTGTCACCCCGCATCTACAGTTTGTTCAGGAAATAATAACATTATATTGCAGTGTTCACAGTAACAGCTGTTAAAATCAACAAGCATACCGCATGGTTTCTATGTGAAACAATTGTATGGGGAAAGTATGGAACCAGATTAGGGCCATCGTGACAGTTCGTGTATTTCAGTTATTTATTTATTTGTTTAATTTGTGTTGAGTGTCGTTAAAAGGCGTGTTTCTCTTATGTGACGACTTTCGTTGCCGGTGTATGGTGGAAAACCGGAAAACCTAAAAAAAAACAAAAAAAACATTCCGCGATATCCGCAGCCACCGGAAAACTTATCTGATATACGGAAAGTCGACAGGTCTATAACGGGTACAGTGAAGGGGCCTCAGTGGTCCAGCGGCAACTAACTAAACCCCAACGAGCCCCTATATGTTACAAATAGGTCGCGTCGTTGTTCATTTGCTTGATCCTTGAACTTCATAACATACCTGTTTAGGTTTGAAATACCCTTGCCAACCGTAAGTATTTATAAGGGAAGGTTATCGGTGGTTGTTGAGATCGTGTGGGTAATTTTTACGAGGCTTGTGTACGGTTTTCCACCATACACCGGCAGTCACATACGTTGCGCAACATAAATAGAGCTTCCAAAACTTGGCACGTAGAGCAAATACACGCCATCGCGAATTCACCCACAGTTCAATTAACTGGATACAAAGGACGCTTTTGTTAATTTGTTAAAATAACACAAGAACATGTCTCTTGCAACAAGGTATGAAATTACGCACACTTACATATACCAGTGAGTCCTCAGATGCGCGCTGTAACATACGAATATGTTGCCTACCATAAATGTCAACCCATATCAATTTCTATCACACCGCGTCTGCAGTCCTTTTAAATAAATATTGTATATCAGCTCTTTACATCACAGTCCTGCATGGCATATCATTTAAAGTAACGGCCTTATATTGATTTGAAATATGAAATGTTAAAGTTAAACCGAAGGTTTTAGAAAAAAACAATATACGTAAATTTATACTATTTTTTAAGGAGATAGGTTAGGATGAGAATTTTTCAAAACAAAATTGTGTTGTAAGACTCTATTCCTGCTGCTGAGTGGGTGGAAGCCTCTTGTGCCCTGGTGCCCTCTGAGATAAAGGGACACAGGATGCTGATTAGTTGTGGTATCCTATTTTGTTAATGTTATATAAATGTTTTGTCCTAAACCGACTATAAATAAGACGACATATATTACTTTGTACACATTTACATACTATATATAAGCTTTCGAGAAAACGCTGTTCTCATAATCAGGTACAATGGCGAATGACAATTTTTTTTTTTCACAATGACATTTGTAACGATAAAATACGGACATAGGTAGTATTGTATCACATGTTTCGTCCTGTCTTGCATGTTGCCAGCATCGTTTAAGGCGGTTTTCTACACCGATTGGGTTGGCACGCCTTCTTATAAGTGATATAACTTTACGTTCGGCGTAAAACCCCAATCAAACAAACCAACTATTCCTGCTGCCATACGAGTGCAACAACTTTAACGGTAGCACAAAGTAAACACAATGTTCAGTTCTTATATGAATGTACCATGGAGCAGAAAATGAAGCATATATGGATCTTCACTGTCACAGCAATTGAGCGATTTTAAACTGCGGTCATATAACAAAAACATCGACCACTTGCTGACGCACTTCAAACTCGCCAATCTGGGTTGTAATATTTTAGCGATGGGCGCGTGGTTTGATGTGAGCCTGCTTTTCCTTATGCTCTCTGAGCTGATTTGTTGTGGTGTCCTGTTTTTAATCCTGTAAATGTAATATGCTGTCTTTTGTGTAGACATCGTCGTTTCTGGTGGTTTACTTCATCCTGTGTGCCAGCACCACGTCATATGAGTGAAATAACCTTATATAGGGCATACAAACCCAAACAAAGAAACGTTTTTACAGTGACATTTTAAATAACAAAATATGGAAACAGCTTGTATTGAATCACATGTTGTGCGGTTTGCACGAAATACCAGATAGCTGCTCCTCGATGGCGTGTCATCAAGACTTAATAGAAACCGGAAGACATTTGTGACAAGAAGCAAAGACAAGACAGTGGTGACAGTCAGACTCGGGATCTTTTCTGAAGTAACCTAATTCTTACTAAACCCACATCTAAAATAGCCTCAAACGTGACAAGTTATTGGGATCCAAAGAAAACAATCATTCGATACATGTAACTGGTTTTCACATATAAGTAGGAGCTCAAATGTCTTAACGTCGTGGCCTTGTTCACAATAACCACATTTCCTAATTGTTATGATGTTTATGATGACTAGCGAATTTTAGTACAGATATAGTTTCGCCCTGTGTGCCCGTAGCGCAACGCTAGAGACTGTTTTTTTCTCAATATGCATTACCTTATCGACGTTAGCTTTTCACAGGAAGTTAACCACTGACTGCGGGTCGGAGGTAGCTACATAACTGTGCCATGCTATTACATTGTAATCCCCGCATCGTACAGGGCAATGCGGAGCACATATTTGTAACTTACCGTCTTATTCGATACTTATTATGCATTTTCTCCAATTTTCTATGTAGATTTTATCAAAATATTGTATTTAAAGTAACTTGTGAGCGTGAAACACTCGCTATGCGGCAGTAATTTCAAAACAAAAGTCGAGTGATTGAGGGAGATTTTCGAATTTGGCCGCCTTCTTGCTACCCTCGTTGACAAATAAAATTAGCTTTTACATGTTACTAATGCGCCAGGTGCGCATTTTTGATACATAAAATATATCTGAAATTTCAATTTTACAGAATTGAAAATCACATATTTGGACAAGTTAAGATCAACAAGTGCCAAAACTAAAAATTACACATTTTTGTTTAGTACTGTTCTGTCTCGTTATAAACTAGTGTCCAAAAGAAACGATACCACATGTTTGCAACGACATAAAATAAAAACTAAACAATGCAGAAGT
>JAVFBZ010097995.1:0-23145 GCA_032466195.1 Katharina tunicata | reverse complement strand
TGCATAGTGACTTGCAGGCGTGCGCCTTTACAACACAAATTGTCTTGCATTTATTTTCACCCAAGGCTACTGTAAGTCCTCTGTGGGTGTTCACGAATGTTCATTACACAGAACTGTATACATTTACCCGCTCAATGAAATATTACTTGTTGTTTTTTTTCAAAACATTACAATTTGTCTTCAATTTTTATTTTTATTGCAATTTTCGTGTACAATTTTTTGTATTTGTTATTAACAATGAAAAGGGGCAGCGACTGTTATATACTCATTTGAGTGTGACGTCATGAAAACAATAAGTTTAAAAATAACTGCTTTTCATGCTCCATGAATTCACAAAACTGGTATGGCAACTGTACTTTATACTGTATACACACACTAGCTACTGCAGTTAAACACAATTTGTACTGGAATTATGCATGTAAATACTGACTTGACATGACTACTGACATTTTCTACATTGTGTATATATTAACTAACATTTGAAATTTATTATCTTTCATTGCTTACTTTAGGATCTTTTTGTATTATATTAAATATTTAGTATTTCACTTTAAGTTTATTAATTTTGTTTTTTTGGGAAAATGCTCTACTTAAGGGATTGTCCAGATAATTCTGTTGTTTCACCACACACACCTTCAAATGTTGACCTCTTATACAGCAAAAAAAAGTGTAAAAAGAAATAACTGTTATTAATAATGAAGATATATCAAGGTATATTACGAGAAACACCAGTACTTTACAGTCCCATAATAGTGTGGTGTGAAGTTTATTTTTATTAGTTTTCATGCCCATGATAAAAATAGTTTAGTATGCACCTGTGACCTTAATAATTCAAATATCTATACGTAATAATCCTTCTGCAAATCCCAGCCTCAGTGTCTCCAGTTGTCCTTCTCAAAGATCTTTTATATTAATGTTATTCTGGCTTTACTGACATGACTGATATTTTGGCCTGTTTTCAGCATGTGTGTAATATATAAGTGATTAACAAGCTACACAAGGTATAAGGTTAGGTGTAAAGGAGTGTTGACGTTGTCATGATTCTCTGTTAATAAAAGGAACTAATTTTGGCTTTACACTCTCCAGCTATTAGTGTCCGGTTAAAATTGTAAGGATAGGTTTAAAGTACTCTATGTGCACTTTTATAATGACTGTTCACATGTTCATGTGGATTTGAAATGTATTTTATTGTGAAAAATAAAAAATTAAATTAATGTAGGAAAAACTACTGCTCCTTCAGATGTATTTGTGGATAAAGATTCTATATGATCTAAACTCTGTTTTTCGCTTGTAGTAGGCAATGGTACCTTTTTGTTTCTGTTGACAAATGTTGAAATTGTTACACCTCCATGAGCTAATTCTACTTATCCTAGACTGTTCTGAATTTATTAAAAATATGATTTAAAAACATGCAAGTTCACTGACTAATCCTGATCTTTTTGTTGACCATATTCTTGTGAATATAAAAAGACACCGATATTAAATTATTAGATAAAAAACAACACAGTAAGAGTCCAAGTTCGCCTTTGTGGGAGTTTGTTCTAAAGGGACTTCTAAATCAGTTACCAATTCCTTAAAGCGTTGAAGACAGTTCAATGGCCTACATGTATGTTCATGATGAGTTTGTTACATGTACATGTATAAATAGGTATAATTACATGAGTTCAGTAAGAATAACCAGAGTAAGGGCTGATTTTGATTTGGCTGACTTGAAAGTGGACTTCAAAGCATTTGTACTGATCACTGATCTCAGACTTAAATTAATATGTATGTCATATGTGGTTGCACAGCAGAGTAAGATTAAGAGGATGATGTGATCATGTGTATAGAGATGTGTACAAAAATAGAGGCTGTGTTCATGACCTCTATCCCCGCACAAAACATCAATCAGCAGTTTGTATCCCATCAACCGCAACTATTGTTTAGGTTTTGTATATCAGACATTTCAGCTAAAAACAAGAGTGAAAAAAAACAAACATCACAAAAACAAAAACCGGACCGATTCATCCTATGTTGAGATCAGTTTAATAAAACAATGGAGCTCGTGTCTAGCAGGCCTATTCACATTCATTTTATAATATTGTCTGGTATAGGTTTTTCAAACATAGTTGATAGTGTTTGTTAGCCAATACAAAGGATAAACAGTTTGAGAGTGTGAAATTATTGATACCGTTTTTCTTTCCTTGTTTAATTTGACTTGCTCCATGCAGGATTTCTCTTACTACTTCACATGTGTTACATTATGTTCAATATCTAACATTGAAAATAGAAAATTAAAAATTAAATTAAGCTGGAAAAACCTTGGTTTTATGAACTTTAAAGTATTGCTAAAATGGGAATTCCCTGTTAGTCAGTCTAGCCTACATATTGAAAAAATAATTTTGATATTTACTGTAGCCAAGTTGCGATAGACTAGGCCAAGTCATAGCCAGGTAGACCACAGCTTAAACAGGGGTAACAAAAAAAGCTGATATTGTTTCTGGCGTTTTACAAATATTTAAAAGGAGTCGAGATCTGGGGGTAGTAACGCACACTTAAGCTGTATTAAGACAAAGACAAAAGACTCGGCTGTAAAAAGGAATTTGTCCTGACTGCACTTTGGGTTAACCTGTAAGCCAGATTTTACTTCATGGCTAAATCCCCCATCTCCTGAGAGAAACTCTCTTCGTTTATCTATAATATTGCTCCATCCATCATAGTGTATATGATGGTTGCCGTCAGTCTTTGAAGCTTTGATAATCCTTTTGACATGTTTGTGAGTTAAAGCGGGTATATACTGTTCTGTTTCTATGTTTACTAAATGTTTTTGTTTTTTTGTCACCACTCTGACGAGTTAACCTCTAAGCAGTTTAAACTTCGCAAACATGTCTAATATGATAATACCTTGATATGTTCCAATTTCAGGGTTGTGCAGCCAAGGTCACTTATCACTTTTGGAAAAGGGGTGTCAGCACTGTAGCGACTTTATCCCTGTAGCCGATTGTATATAAATGTCACAGACAGTACTATATGTATATTAATAAGCACTATTGTGAAAAATGTCTTTGTGAATTTTAAATTTCAGGGCCCTGGGGTCAAGGTTCGTGGCAGACATTTTTAGTCATTCTTGTGACCTTATCCTACCAATATTAGTTAAAATTGACACACGCATATATATTTTAAGCAATATATTGTTAAGTTTGATCAACCTTACAGAAACGTGATCAGAGAGACTTTTAAGGGGATTGGTGATAGCTTGTCTTTATCCAATCCGTACTGTACTCTCCAACCATCACAAATCAATATGCTTTTAGCTACAATTTTGGTAAACTCATTCTAGTCGGAGCTACGGTTTAGCTACCTGTCTGACTTTGCAGATACGGAGGCCTGTTCTATAGGCTGAGCAGCTACATGAGTGCTACGCGAGTGCTTCTCAAGTGATAAACGACTCTATTGAACGAAACGGAGTGCTCGCTCAGCGCTTGATAAATAATACAAAATGATGACCCCTACAACACAGGTAATTTCTGACGTCATATCTCTAAACGCATTTGCTAGCTTGGCGAACTACCTCGGATGAGTGCTAGCTAGTGTTAGCGAGTACTCGAGGTCGCTCGGGCTAGCAGTGTCGTTCAATAAAGGGTTCTACCGAACGACCGCGACCGCTCGGACTATTGAACAGGCCTCCGATGTCTTTCACTGACCCTTTTGTGAGCAGTCAAGCTAATACACTCCTTGGTTATAACAGGGACTTCCCCCAAGGACTATTGTGTACATTCTTTGTTACTTAAAAAAAGTCGAACTAACTGAATTAACCACACCCATTAAATTATGCACAATATTATGTATGTATCCACTTTGTGTTGATTTGAACTATTCAATTATGTTGTGATGACCTAAAGTTACGATATACGATATTATATGTTTAACAAAGACTTAGCAGAATGTGCAATATACCAGTTTTGACTAGTTTATTTCAATCCCAACTTATGACATTTTTTAATCATTATTGCGGCTTGCCCATGTATTTTACATGTGGCCTTTCCAAAAAGATCCATTGGCTTGAAAGATTGATAGCACAGTAGATATATAGGTTCATTCACTCCAGCTAGTATTTATTGACTTCTCTGAACTTGTATCGTTAGAAGTTGTATACATGTATGGCAATTCGATTATGTATTACGATGTACATTCAAACAAGTAACACATGGTACCGGGTAGATATAATTGTTTGGGTAAATTTTGATTCACTGTAGTAACAGGCCTTATATGGAACAACTCAACATTTTGTAACCATGCAGGCAAAAAAAAATATTTATACACTAAATGAATTACAATAATTGAAGTGAAATCAGCAGAAAATTTCCAGCTTCATTTTAACTGTGCATGCTGATCATCGACAAACTATACCTATGTTGTCTAATGTGGGTTTCCTCAGGGTATGATTAAAGCAGACCTTTCAATTGTAGTATGTGATTATTGTGGTGGTTAATATATGGCCCCAGGTTATTCCTGATCCTATCTGCTGACAACTGTACACTCCTAAAACTCCTCCAGGTGTCTCTTAGTAAGACTTCACCTGTTTTGCCTGATTTCTTCCCTTGGTCTTAAATGCTCCTGCGTGTCACACAGGTGTGCAGCTCTGCCATGTCATGTCATTGAACTAGAATAAATCATGGAGTTAAATCTTTTTGAAATGTTTACTGAAGTGAATTTTCATAACTTATCTACATGTACATGTAAGGATACCTGAAGCTTTGGTTGTCTAACCTCAGCGCCCCCAACATACAAATACATTGGTAGTAGCTTGTTACTTCTGCAATAAAACTGTTGTTAATAACTTAATATCAGTCAAGTTAACTGCTTGTCCCTTTAACCTTTGTGTGATATTGGCATGGTTTTATTTATACCTTTATTGTAAACTGTTGGTCAGAAGACATAATAATTCTGTCCTAATAGGGTTTTTTTTCAAGTCAATATTAGAAAATAATTTCTATATCTTTTTCAAAAAGTTAATGGGAGTACCTCCCAGCGACCCGTTCAACAGTACCACTGCAATAACAATTTGTTTTATAAACACACAAGTATACTTCATTCTTCAATGATTGCATTGATTCATTTGTCTTTCTGTTCAGCATTTGTAAATAGCAGCCACATGACAGATGGCAGTCAATTATTCAGTGTAATCATTTTGAATATCACATTCCATTCATAGGGAAGGGTGGTGAATGAGTTAGACTGATCAGCTGAAAACTGCTCTCATTACTGGTTACAAATTGGACTTCATGCTGGTTGCCACACTCTGGTTGCATAACTTCTCACCAGCTGGCCAAAACCTAATCACAAATTGGGAACTTCTGTGCTACACTTGATTATTCCACAGACCCTTCCACCTATCTTTTAGGCTGGTAATCTCAAGTTTGGACCTGTTTACATTAAGGGAGATGATAATAAATGAAGAAATCAACTATTTTATGCATGGATTGTGTTTTCTATTTTTATTTTTCAGTGCAGAATCTAATAAACTGTAAGTTAAGTGCCAAACTGTGTTTTTTGCAACCCCTCAGCACTTGAAACAGTGGGCACAGTGCACAAACTCAAGAACATTTACCACTGCATACATGTAGATGGTTCCACAGTGTCTTAGCCAAAATAATTATACTATTGAATGTGACAATTTTACACCAGTTGGATTGTTGGATAGAGTTTTACTCGTGAAAATTTGGCAGTTTACTCTATATATTTTTTTGTCAATCCCCCCCCTCCCTTACAAATTTGTCCGCAAAGTTGTTAATTGTTATTATAAAATGTGATAACTAATTAGCAGAAGTTAGCAGTATTATTTATAGCCTTCACAATTTTATGACCTACACTAGGTGTATCTTTAGTGACAATCAATTAATAAGAGGTTGTAATATATATATTTTTTTTAAATTTTGCCTAAATAGTAACCATTAAGAAACAAGCGAGTAACTATTGTTAGTTTCTAATTTAATCCTGTGCAGTGACATTTTCTAATTTATTCCTTAATAAGTATTTCTCCCAAGAAGAATCAAGTAATCTGATCCTTCTGCTAAATAATATTTTGCCTGCCATTATTTATCATTCAGTAGATTGTCCCTGAACCTGTTCATGTACTTTTTGTACAGTCCACAATTGTGTGTGTATCTAATAACACTATAGTCAGTTGTCTGTTTTTTGTATGGTTTTGAGATTTTGTTTGTTGAAAGACATGTGTTTAGAGAATGCGTTTGTTATTGTCATTGATAGGCCTTATGGGTCTAGTTCATGTATGATAGCCAAAACTAACTTCTTATCTGATGGACCAGCCCCAACACTCATCAGTTTCAGACTGCTCTTGACAATTTAATTTTGATGACTGACATACTGTGTTCCAGACTATGTATAGGACTATTAAAGCAGATGTTGTACATGTGTATCTATTTCAATAAAGCTAAAGGCCCTAGCTAGATAATCTGTATATCTAATCTAGGTTAGTCATGTCCCAAAAGAGAGATACCAGTGTAAGATTTCTCACATAAATCATGTTATTAAAGAAGAAAAACATGAGTCTCCTTAAGGCATCTTCAATATACCTCAATTAGCTTGTAAAAAGTCATAAAATTAAACTGTCCAAAAGTAAAATTTGGGTGTGCATTTTACTGAAGATCTCTACTTTCAAAAACATTTAAAAAATAATAACAGTAATCAACCAACAATTTATTCATTTTTGATTTGTATTTATCATTTTGATTTGTATTTATCCATGGTAGAGCGATGACACACACTAGCTGCCTGTCTGTTAGAACATGGTGCCATGTTTTGAGTAGTGTGATTGGTTTTAGGCAATTTTTATTATTGATGGTACTGGTTGTTTCCTTTGCCCCTTACACCAGCATAAATGAGTGAATTAACTTGAAGTATGATGTTAAACCCCAATACAACAAACATAACTCAATAATAGTATGTATAAACCAGCTATTTGCTTAAGGTGATATTCTCTGGATATTTGATTCCTTGTATAAAGTACATGTAATGTTGACTATTATGTGTTCCTTTCAGTTTTTCAGTCTGACACACACGGTCCCACCTGTTATTTTATTCTGAATAGGCTACCATACGTATCTGTCTGAAAATTGTACCTGATCCATTGTGGTCAACGTGTGAAAAATAGTGGAGGTAAATATACGTACTAGTAGTCACAATGGCTGTGTTAAGTCTCCCTCAGCTACATTTAATATTAAATGTGCCTTTTGTGTGTGAGCAGTGATGCGAGTTAACATTTTTACAGAGAGATTTATTGATTTGAATGTCAATATATGTTACTAAGGTATCTTCATCCACGAGAAAGCAATTTCAGAAGCCTGAGAAGTTAATAGGTTGCTTCAGAGTTTCCATCTCAACATTTTTATTTAAAAATAGTAAAAAAAATGTGTTTATTTTTTAGCCCTGATATAGAAACGTTTTACATAATAAATGTAAATGTTATCAATATGAGGTTACAGTGTGTAGGCCTACTAAACACCGTCTCTTCTTTGTGTACCAGTATAACGTGTACTGGTGTAGACGCACATGTATAATACATCTGCAATATAAATATAACACATAAAAACATTATCTTTATCAGTTGACGGAGATCTATTTTTGTCTTCTTGAAAGCTTAAAAGTGACCTATTTTCATGTCATTATTAGATTAAACTGCTAGGTTTTGGAAGTGGGAACGTTCCATGGCTATTATAATATTATGCTATATTAAAATTGATCAAGCCTCTGAGCTTGATGTCTGCAAGACACTAACATTTGAGTTTCTTCCCTTTTGGGTCAAATCATTATTATTCATAAGAATATTATTATTTGTGTTGAAATTATGACAGTTTAATGTATAGTTTATTAACTTGTTATTTTCACAATATGAGAAAAAGCAACTACTGTAATATTGAGTCTTATTAATGATAATTAAAAGTATGTCTTGCTAATTAATAATAAATATATATATCTGTCTAGGCTGTAACCAATCCTTGAATGTCCATTTGCAGTTTTGTGTAGGATCTCCCAAGATCCATTGTTATTTTGTGAACTGACTCTGGTCACATGGTCATCCTTCTCTGTTTATGACTTTGTAAAGTCTGACAGGTGCTATTTTAGACAGATGCTCAAAAGTAAGACATTATCTAACTTGCTAAACGTGCTAAAATGACATAATTCATATACTTATCCCATTGGTTAATATCTAGATTTTAGAGTGATTAAATATATACATGGTGCAATTTGATAATGTTAGTGTAAGGGTTTAGAATCCCCATAAATCCATCTAAAGATAGATTGCGAAATATAAATATAATGTATGGCTGTACTCTATTTTCTGCCCTCTGGCTATTAAGGGTAGTTTGTTTTAACGTAGTCATGCTGTAATACTTAGCACTGGAGTAACTTTATGTTTCAAACAATGCTAACACAGTAAGTGACTTAAAATGTTTGGTTGTGTTAAGAGTCCACTCCCTCCTTAAGTTGGAATAAATAGGCTGCAATTATCATATAAGTGATATATCATTGTACACAAAGTTAATCACCAACCAACCAATCAATCAATCAATCAATCTTAGGTTTTTGACTCCTGTCTGAAAATGTGAGATTGGTGAACATTGCCTTGATGTGCCCAGTGTGTGCCCAAATATAGGTTCTGGTCTACAATGTGACTTCTCCAGCCAGATCCAGACCTTAATCAATAGTATGACTTTCTGGGTAATATGCAAAGTGGTGTGTCATTGTTGACTAAGGCTAAGCCTAATACATGTATACACTACAAAGAAAGTTTCTGGCCCACTTCAGTCAGAAGAGAGATTTGATTATTTGTCTTAGATTTAACCTGGTCATCAATGTTATCTTTTGAAAGCTAAGCCAGTGTTAGAACTAATGTTGAAATAATGAGGGGGAAAAAAAGGGAACTTGCACAACAATATATGTTTGATTTGGGTTTTACGCCGTTCTCAAGGTAATTTCCCTTATATGACGGTGTGCCAGCCCAGTCGGTGAAGGAAACCACTGTTAACGACACTGACAACTTGCAAGACAGGACAAAACATTTACGAAATTTTAACAAAAAGGACACCACAAACAAATCGGCATCTTGTCAAAATAATATGGGTTGAGTATGGATGGATATCATATGGTATGTCCATCACCTTAAAAAATATGGCGTGTGGGAGCTTCCTGTGCTTTGAGGGTGGCGCAGAGTCCCCTTCACTGTTCCCACAGTGAATCTTAGGTATATAAAGGTCCTATGAAAATGTAATCATTTAATTGGCTGGCATACCTTCATAGGAGTGAAATAACATTAAGTAAGGCTTCAACCCCGACCAGGCAACCAACCAATCAAAAATATGATATTCAATAGTTGTTCTCTGTTTACTTGCGGGTCAGGAGACTCTGTGGTGTTTCACTTATTATTACTACAGGTACAGGCTGTTGTTGCCACTGCAGCAAGGAAAGCTTCCCCTCCTCCAACTCACCTCTCCCTGATCCCTCAACCCCCTTCAAACCCGGCCCCAAACTGTTCATCTGCCTGGCATATGTAGCTCATGAATGCTTTTGAAGTTAAGCCTCTTGTTGGTTGGCCGCCTTGTTATTCATGTCAATACATGTACACTTGTATTTGAAGCTTTCATCATTGCCCAAAATAGTTGTGTGAATTAATTCCTTACTTTATAGACAATCCCAGTCTTTTGTTTTGTATTGTAATTATCGACCAGGCTACCATTTCTATATAAATTATTTACTTATTATATCACAAGAACAAGGTTCACAAGTACAGATTGCATTGCATTTAATTTCATTTAACATTCAAGAGAATTCCAGTAAAACTCATAACAAAAACATTTATGTTGTTATTGAGTGATATTCTGTTATTCAACAAAATATTCTAAACATCTGCCTAACTATCAACCCAAGGGTTACACACATTTCTCTCTAAATTTTAGGTATCACTGAACAAGAAATATAAAGTCTTGGGGCTATTATTATTATATTTTTCTTTAGTTCTTAGAAGTTTGTTGTTTAAGCCATGTGACAGCACAATACATATTTGCTTTTTAGGGTCTCGTACTTCGAATTTGTTATCTTTTCCCTTCTGGCATTGTGTAGGTGTATTCTGTGTGCTATTTTTGTGTCAGTGATATAAGGATGGTTTCCTTAACCCAGTGGGCATTGATGTGGTCACATGGGTGAAATGCTCTAAACTACGACACATAATAGTTTGTCTTATTCAGTCAATCAATATTCATGTACCAGGATATTATCTGTCATAATAATAATCCTAATGTGGGTCATAATGTAATGGGATCAAGGTTAAATCATTGTCAACGTTTTTTGACACATTATCTGTATGTTAATAGGGTTAAGCATGATTAAATAGACAATTAGGAAATAAAGAACACAATTATTTTTACTTTGTGACTGATTTAGTGAAAACCAATGTCTTAATAAACCAAATCTCTACCAATTTGAAATTTTTTTTGTCTTAAATTGAATTATGTTATTTTGTTTATATTTTAAGTTGTATTGTTTTACTCAGGACCCCTAATTTTTTGTTTTGTAATTGGAAAATATGGCTGGAAAATCTCCGCTCAATAGGCCAAGATAAACACACCATATAAAACAGATGGCCTTAGTTATAATATGTGATCAAATTATTCCACCTGGCCTACTTTTTGGTGTCAAACTGGCTGTTATTCTAAACGAGTTGTAAATAATAAGTAACTCCCAAAGTTGGTTTTAGTATGACATGATATCGCATGTGTTTCAATTCAAGTTTAAACTAAGATGTCTGTGTACACTGTACATATGTACAATGTTTCAAATACGGCTGAAGTAATTTCTTGTATTAAAAGGAACAGGTATGAAAAAATAACATACTGTTTTTGATTGAGTGCTGTTGCCTATGATGCATTGTACCTCTGTATTTGCGCAAACTTATGCCCTATGTAACTGTTCCTGTTATCATGATTCATATGTTTGCACTAATTGCACACATAAATCACACTGCCAAAGTGACAAACAAATAATAGACCTGTACATGTCTGTTAATTAAATATATCTATTATTATACATGAACTTGTTGTAATAAAATAATAAAATAAACTGTAACTTAACTTGTGTTCTCTAGTGTTAGACAACATATTATAATGTATTTGCTGTGTTTTGTATTTTTCAGATGGTATGGCCGAGAGAGAGATTACAATGTTTTAGTAATGGATTTATTAGGCCCTAGTCTAGAAGATCTCTTTAATTTTTGTTCCCGCCGGTTCAGTATGAAAACAGTGCTTATGCTTGCAGATCAGGTAAGCCCACTTCTTACCTGTCAATGAATTTTAAATTCCAGGTAATAGTTTCAAACATAAGAACACACCATTAGCTTTATAGTGTCGGCCACAAGTTATTATTTATTATTTTTAAAGTAAAATAAATCAAACAGTCAAACACCCTCTATCTTTGTTAAAGTTTTTAAATTCAAAACTATGTATATTTATCTTACATGAAACATGTACATGTAATATAGTAGAAATTTATATGCAAACTGAATATTGTGATAAGAAAATAAAATAAAATAAAAAAAACATGAGAAAATAATCACATATTTTTTAGGAAAGACAAAACGTAGATTTATTTCAGAATGAGTGTCGTCTTGTCTTTAACCTTTATATAACAGATGTTTTGATAGAAATCTTAACAGAGTTTCAAGGTTGTGTAATATTATCTGAAATTTACCTTTAGTGAAAGGAAGTAGGTTGTCCTAAATCTGGAAGCAAACTCATCTGGCATGTACATTACGTTTAAAAACTGAAAACATGTGCACTATATTTAATGTCATCAGCCTTTATGAAGATTAATAATTTATTTGCTGATTTTAAATCACCATCCAGGTATGACATTAAGTAGTTTTAAACATCAGAAATTGTATTCATTAGCGTACATTATTGGATAATTGACTTTAACAAAAGCTATAAAAGCAATTCACATGGCATATATGCTGACATCTGTTTTATGGCCTGAATTTCAAGCCTAACTGCCCTCTGGCTAAGGGCAGTAGTGAGTGTTTCTAGATCATATTCATGCTGCCATGCTTTGTGCTGTGGGAACATTATCTTTCCAACAGCAATAACACTTAAGTGACTTCACATTTTTTGGTTGTGTTTGAGTAGCCATCTACTGAGAAAGACATCGCCGTCATATAAGTGAAATACCATTGAGTACGGCGATAAACACCAATCAATCAATCAATCAAGCGCTAACTTACATGTATGTTATCAAATATAATGCACAGAAAAAAATTATATCTTAGCATTGTGAATCTGCTTTATAAATGGCCCGTAATATTTTTAAATTTTGTGTTTCGTGTGTTTTTCTTGTGTGTAATCTATGAATAAACAATTACCATAGACATGCTTTTAAAATAGATTTAGCTGGAGAATGGTTTAAAAAACTTTCAGAGGTTTGCCAAATGTTATGATGTCCTTGGGTGGTGGCTTCATGTGGCCTGGTGCTCTCTGAAGGGCATCAGAAAGTCAATTTGTTGTGGTCTCCTGTTTTTGTCCTGTGTTTTCTTGCTTTTTACTAGTTTCCTTTAGGGAGGTTTTATGCACCCAATTTGACTAACACGTTGTCATACAAGTTATTAAAATAAAATGTAACCTAAAGTATGGCATAAATTAAAACAAAAATACCTTCATGAGGTAAACAATTTTCTTTTGTCTACATTTAAAGGGATGTGTAACTTGTGAGATGATTATATTTCATGTGAATAAGAAGACGTACAACATATTTTATTACATGCTATTTTTGTTTCATGTTTCAGATGATAAACAGAATAGAATATGTACATACAAAAAGTTTTATCCATCGTGACATGAAGCCAGATAATTTTTTAATGGGTATTGGTCGACATTGCAATAAGGTGAGCTTTTCTGGTGTTTACTTTTGAGTTGAGGTTAAATAGCCGTGACCTAATTTACCTGTGTGACCTAGTTTAACGTATGACAGCAACAAAAACTAAGCTGAGTCACTGAGCCATTGAATTGGCTGCATCATAAGGGAGTTATATTATTTAATAAGAAAACACCTCCCAACATTTTTGCAGTGGCCTGTGTTTGATATTACACAGGTGTATTTTAATGGTGATTGTTTGTAGCTTCATGTGTCTCTACATTCATGGGACGCGGAATGCCAATCTGCTGTGGCCTCCTGCTAGTGTTTAGTGGTTGCCAGTGAAATGATAGCTGCTATGCTTTGTTCTGTCAAATGTTGCTACTGTTGGCAGTGAAGTGACAAATGGGTTGTTTTGTGCTCTCAAATGTTGCCAGTGAAGTGATAAGTGGTTTGATATGTGCGGTCAAATGTTGCTAATGTTGCAAGATGTTGCTAATGTTGCAAGAGAAAGGTAGTTTAATATGTGCGGCCAAATGCTGCCAGGGAATTGATGGTTGCTTTGCCTTGTGCTTGCAGTCTTCCATACAAATGTAATAGCCTTGTGTTTGGCTTAAAACAGTCAAACAATTGTTAATGTGTAAATAAATTAGAAAAGTTTACAGGCTAAGTGTTGATTATGTTTTATGCTAGAGCCCCAGCCAATCATATATGTACTTGAAAGCAGGCCTGTATGAAACAGGTTTTGTTTTTCAAAACTGTCACATCGCCCTTACATGTAATTACAGCATGAAACACCAACCAAGCAGAGATGCAATATTCTCAGCTTTCAGAGGCCAAGAAAGTGTGGAAGACATTAAATTTGTAATAATTATTTTCACAATTTGTCAAATTAACAAATTTGGTCTACCCTGTAGGCCACTATAACAGTGTATACAGTTCAGCGACTCCAACAAAGATGATGGCGTAAAGCACCAATCAATCAGTATATCAATCAAATTATATATCAATCCAACAAGGATGTGGAATACCACAAGAAAGTAATATTTAAATAATGGTTGTGTAGTGTATGTATTATATTCTAGTACGAACGATTTTTACATTTTTAATATACTAGAGATATCCTGATATCATAAAAGTAGGTTGGTCAAGTAAGTGTATCACCCAATGGATCACAATGACGTCATTTCTCCTTAACCCACTTAGCAGTGGGAGAATTAAGCGTAACATTATAGCTGAGGTTACCCTGGCCCTCGTAATATTACTCTATGCTTGGTTAAATAATCTATATAGAATTGTTCCCATATAGACACATATAATACAACAAACTCCGAACAAGGAAGTCACCTTGGTATAGACAATATACTTTGGCTTGTAATGCCATCATAATATTTTTAAACATGACGCTGTTCTGAGTTTCTGTTATTCTATATTACTTGGAACTGATCTGCGGAACTACAGGCTTCATGGTCTGTCAGTTTTAGCCTTTTAATTATATATTTTTGGATAAATGTAGAGAAAGAAAATTTTGCTTGCCTCCACCGGGATTCGAGCTCGGGTCTCTGTCTCTCTGTGCAGAGCCTATATATAAACAATTTTTATTGAGGATAAAAGTTTACAAAGCATTCACTCAGTCAGCACAAGGCTGATCTTCCCCGAGGTCCTCAGGATAACAACAAGAAAATATATACATGTACAACTTTACAACAACAATTTTTTTTTTTTTTTTTGCTTGATCAAAATATGGAACAAGGTTAAAGTGATAATTTTAAAATTATGTACAAGTATGGCAAATATTAATGATAATAATGAAATAAAATAAACTGGACAAAAAACATTCAGGTAGTTATTATGTTGCTTTGATTTTTTGATGACATGTTTATTGGTAATCTTTAATTCATCATATTGTTTTATTTCAGGTATTTTTGATAGATTTTGGCTTGGCCAAAAAGTATCGGGACAGCAGAACACGTCAACATATACCATACCGAGAAGATAAAAATTTAACTGGGACAGCTCGTTATGCGAGTATTAATGCCCATTTAGGAATAGAACAGAGTCGACGTGATGACATGGAGTCATTAGGTTATGTTCTCATGTATTTTAACAGAGGATCATTACCGTGGCAAGGATTAAAGGTATGTCTTTCTACATTTTATGAAATATACTTTTCTGTTGAAGTCACTAACAAAAACTGACAAGTAGTTTAGTTTCCTTAAATTTATTATTAATAATTTTTCTGTTATTTAGATCATAATAATTAAGAACAGAGGTCATTTAGTGCCTGCCATTTTATTTCTTACTCAGAAGGTCATGTATTTGATTTCTGTACCAGCGAGTTACTAAAAACAGTATTTAATGTAACTTATTTTAGAGGCATTTAGAAGTTGAGACACTAAACATAAAACAAACTTTATGGATTTCAACTTCTGGTTTATTATTGGCGCAACGTTTCGATATCTATTCTGGCATCATTCTCAAGGGAAGCGTTGCACCGATAATAAACCAGCAGAATTAAATGTAGCCTTCTACAATTAGGAATTGATCGTCTGCTGAAAAAAATGCTCAAGTTCCCCTCCCCCACCAACCTGTCTGTTCAATCACCACATGAGTGTAATAACGTAAAGTACAGTTTTAAACTCCCAATTAAACAACTCAGTTCTTGCCCAGATCAGAATCCTTGTTTATAAAAGCCTTCTCATAGTAATACCTTAATGTTTATAATCATAAATAGAGCTGTTGGAAGCGGGCATGGTTCTTAAATCTCTGAAATACTGGGTGTGTTGTCCCCTGTAGTATATGTTAGGAGATAGGCCTGCAGGAGTGTTAAAGATATCATCAGCAATCTTTATGCTACCCTCAGTCAGAACATTAGCCAAGTTGATCAAATATACACAGACACAATCCTTTTTTTTTTTTCCCTCTTTTTTTTCGTCTGGTGATCATCAATTTGAGAACATTTTTTTCTTTATGCTACCCTCAGTCAGAACATTAGCCAAGTTGATCAAATATACACAGACACAATCCTTTTTTTTTTTTTTTTCACTCCTTTTTTTCGTCTGGTGATCATCAATTTGAGAACATTTATGTTTTGCATGATTATACAGATAATTTGCTTATTTCATCCTTCATAATCTTTATAGCTTGCTTTGTACAATCCATCTGGACACTTCACATGATTAGATGAGAGTATTAGTAGTTAAATTGGCAACAAAAAGGAGTGTGCTATGATTTGACTGGGAAAGAAGGTTTATATAACAAAGACATTAATGCTGAGAGAACAAGGCCACTCAACTCTGTGTTCTAAAAGCTTCCTTCAATAAACAATACGTAAGATAACCTTTTTAAGGCCACTCTCTTCCTTGTAAATTGAGCCTTTCACACCAAAACACATTTCTGTGTTGTAACTCTGGGTTTTCTTAAGAATTACCTTGGGTATAAAAGTCAAACACAAAGATTTAGCCTTTTATGTTATAACATGACAGCATTTTAACAGGGACACAGATCGAGTGTCGGATCCTGGCCTCATTTTACATATACAAAACCAATATTATTATGGGAAATCTTTTAAACAACCTTGAATAAAAAAAAAATGTTATCCCAGATTGGTTACATTTGCACACCCATTGATAAGAGAGTTGTTTTCATTGTGATGCAATATGTTAATAATGCCTGTGATGTTGATATCTTATTAGGCGGCCACAAAGAAGCAGAAGTATGAAAAAATCAGTGAGAAGAAAATGTCTACACCTGTGGAAGTACTTTGCAAGGTAAAATAATTTTAATATCAGTTTTAACTTCAGGACAAATTTTCACAAGGTCAAGCAGAAAAAAGTGAGAAACACTTAAATTGCGAAATTTTGTTTGAGGAAATTATCAAAATAAAGAAATGGGGTTTTATTGATTACTTTAGACACTTTTAGTGTGATGGATCTACACATTTTAAAATGTTGATTTAATGTTTTAATAACTGCAATACAGTGAATATTCCAGGATTACTATTTTTATTTGACCTGGAAGCTTTTCTTGTTTAGGATCAATTTATAGAGAAACTATTTTATACATCCAAGTTTTATGAAATCATGTCGGTAAACCAGAGATAGGTACGGTGTCTGTGTGGGTAGTAACTTGGAGATCACCA
This sequence comes from Katharina tunicata, assembly GCA_032466195.1. Classification (NCBI taxonomy): domain Eukaryota; kingdom Metazoa; phylum Mollusca; class Polyplacophora; order Chitonida; family Mopaliidae; genus Katharina; species Katharina tunicata. Next base: position 6,107 of record JAVFBZ010097995.1, on the reverse strand, counting down.
ATGGATTTGGACAAGGTTTTCTCTTGGTTTTCCACTGAACAACAGTTATGATGCCTCTTGTTTGAGTGGCATTTAGAAGCTGGGTAAATTACAAAAACATGACGATTACTGAGATGGATTTTCAACTTCTGGATATATCCAGTTTGTCACGTGATTTTTTTATTCTGGTTTATGCTTCCCAAGGCAATGCCTTAACTCTATCATTTGACTGTGTTTATGAAGGGTTTCCCTGCTGAGTTCTCCATGTACCTGAACTACTGTCGAGGTCTTCGCTTTGAAGAAGCACCAGACTACATGTACCTAAGACAGCTTTTCCGAATCCTGTTCAGAACTCTCAATTTCCAGTACGATTATGTGTTTGACTGGACCATGTTAAAACAGAAGGCTGCCTCAGTGGCCAGCACAACAGGATCATCAGCTGTAAAGGGTAGTGCTAGCAAGGCTCAATTTAAGACAGGTTTGTAGCAACTTAATTATCTTAAGTCAACTGCTATCAAAAAATTTGAAACTAAGTACTTTTTTTTTTAATTTGAATCCTAAAGAGTGAATTATTCCAGTAAATGTTTTTTCCTGTCTTGCATGTCGCCAGCTTCGTTTACAGTGGTTTCCTTCAGTGATTAGGCAGGCACACGGTCATATAACCTTGCGTACAGCGTAAAACCCCAATCAAACAAGCACTTATCGAGGTCACATCTAGTACTCAAAACAGTACTCTTCTGATGAGCTGACAGAATTGTAAAATAACTATACAGATTTTTAAATTATGGCATTGGATTGGATTGTATGTTGCTCTTAAACAGCTCTATCAGAGTATTAACACTGAAGATTGAATTCAGACAGAAGACTTGGTTGGTCCACTACCTGAAATTCTCCCCAAGAAAGTGATGAAAGCATGAAACTGGGCTTCTCCAGGAGTCACTCCAGATAGTTAACAAAACAAAACTGTTGTTCATTTCAGGGGTTGCTGGCCATTCAAAAGTCTAGGTAAAAAGTTGTAGAATTAACATTAATAGTAACTGTAGAATTGAAGTGGTACAAAACTTCCAGTCCTCTGGCATTTAACAAACATGTACATTCCTGGTGTGCATCAAATAACATAAATTAGCCCTGTGTAGTACATTTCTTTATGATTCTGACATTTCTCTATCATTACTCAGTGAAGGACGGCAGCAACTTTAAAGCAAATTTAGAATATATGATCTAATTTAAATCATCCGGTTTTTAAGGTAGATTTAGAATTACTGATTTATCTATAAACTTGATCCGGATGAATTGTCAGGTGGGTATTCCTAGAAATGAATACTGCTATCAAGCAAGATCATGCTTGGTCAGATGACTATAATGCAGACAGCCAGACTTGGTGAATATCAAACGTCTAAAAGATAAATCAAACATTAAAATTAAATTCAGCGACGGAAAGTGTAGAAACTAAGTGAAACTACGATTTGATTATGCTGTTTCCAGATAATGTTGGTACTAATCTGTTAACATTTTACATCGATAGTTCAAGGGAAAAAAAGATTCTTGTTGAGCGTGTAATTATACTTAATTCAAGTTAATTGTAACTTTGTTCCTAGCAACATTTTTCAACATTTTACATTTTTTACAGACAATGGATTTTCTCAGATGATGTTAGCTTGAGTAGATATAAGTTAGGATTTAGAAATTAGAAATTAATTTTATTTTTAAGGAAAGGTTATATGTTTAGTTTGTAGTGACAGTAGACTTTTTTTGTTCTCATCTCAACTTTTTAAGATTTTTTTATTTTTATTTTTCTCAATATTTTAAAACTAACAGGTATTTGCATTCAAGCATGCACATTTTCCCCAAAATAGTAATGATTTAAATGTTTCAAAGCATGGATGCTGAGTCATCGAGGACTTGTCCAGCTCTATAAAGCTCTTGTTAACCCAGGATGACTTAATGTCACAGATGTATTTACTTTCACTTTCTGTTCAACAATTTAAAAAATGTCAAAGTTGGCAGAAGCCAATTAAGGCTTGAATTATAGTAGCCAAGAAAACATCTTAAAAAACAAGCACTTAACTTACTAATCTTGTGTTATTGTTTTTCTGTGTGTGTTTAGGAAGATGAGGCTGATTTCAACCTGATTGGTCAGAGTGATTCCCATGGTGAAGGGTAGATGTCCAGAACCATCCACAACTTTCCGAAGGGGTGACAGGATGGCCAGTGTTATGAAAGTTAGATAGAGAAGTCCACATGTCTTTCAACCATTTATATGGACATATTCTCCCCAGTCCACAGGGTGCTTCTGCGATACATTTTAGAGAGAAAAACAAATCTCAATCTTGAAGTGTTTTTTGTTTTTATTCTGTTCAATGTATATATTATATAACATTGTTCTGAATATATTTATGAAAAACATTTTCTGAAGTGTGTCTACACAGTGGAACAATATTTTAAACTCATTTTAAAATGTTGCAAAATTGTTTCTATTGGAACTTACAATTATGAATTTGATAATCTTTTAAACACTGAGGAATTGTTTCATATTTGAACAACGATGATAAGATGTCATTTGTATTTACTTTCACTTTCTGTTCAACCATTATGCTGTGTCAATCATATGACATACTTTGCTCAGTTTAAAGCCTTGATTATTGCCAATGATCTCAATAGTTTGTATGACATTGAAAAACTTAAAAGATACAACCATGTTTTTTTAGTAAATATATTTGAGAGGTTAGCCATTGTGGGTGTGTGAGCTATGTTTGTATATTATGTCATATATCAACAGTTGTAAATATTGTATCATGAAAAGCATGGGCTCATAAAAAAAATCTGTACGGTCGAATGTGTGAAATATGCTCAGAAATATTTCCATTTAATATCCATTATCAAAGATTCTGAGGTGTCATAACACTGTATGTTTTCTAATGTAATAGGATTTTGTAATTAATTAAATGTTGTTAATGTTTTCAGTTTTATGTATGGTAAAAAGCGCTTCCTAATATTGTAAGTGATTTATCTCAAAGAATTGTGGCATTTTAAGGTGCTGGCAACCGTGATAGAGTTGCCAAGAACATGATTTGCTGTTGTTTTTACCCATCACAAATGATTACTGTTTCACTGTAGTTTTCGGTTTCTGAACGATACCAGTGTGTCTTTGTAATTTGTATAAGAGGCTGTTTCAACAATTTGTTCAATGCCTGTCCAATCATCACAGTGATGTTTAATCAGACAGGAGATTGTCATTGGAGTGCTATTTTCACACTTCTCCGTATAGTTACATGTATTGTGGACCATTGAAACACATGAATGTTAAAGTATATCGGAGTTAATTAATAAAGATATATTACGCTGGTTTATGTGGAGCACACACACTATTCAAATACAGTGTTGTTACTTTTAGAATATACATATATACTTAAGCACAGATATGAGATTTGGACCTGATTCCTGTCTCATTTTTATATTAATTGCCTTATACATAAGGCTGCAGGTTCCAGCTGCATAACTTTACACCATTCATCGGAGAATTTCCAAATATTTAGACCAAACTTCCAGAATCATGCGAGTGAAGCCACTTTTTTATCATGCCTTTTAAACTCTGATATTTTACTTGATCTTGTATATAACACATTCCCTGAAGGAAATTGTATCAAAGTTAAAACGGTCTTTAAAATTATTGTATGGTTTTTGACATTGGATTATATGTACAGTGTTTCGTCACCCTATTTTATCATCTACTGGCAATTTTGGTTTATATAAATGTGTACAGTTTTATCGTTGTATCTGAATTGTGTACATAGGAATTAAATACATACACATTTGCTTACTGCCAGATGAATAAATGAATTATTCCAAGATTAGCTTTTGGATTCATTTTTTATGTTTAGACGTGGAACAACCCAGTCTCTTTAAAAGATCAGCAAAAGGTTTTTTCTGTCTTTGTAAATAGAGAGCATCAATTTTTTCTGTAGCCTCAAGTCCTGTGCCAAACCCAAATAAATCTATTTTTTTTTTCAGATATGTTCTTTGTTCCAGGAATTTTTTTTTTGCAAATTTAACAAAAAATTAAAAATTAAAATCGACAAAGTTTAGTTAAAGTGAGAATATGTAATAAAGGCAGACTACATAAGCAGGCAAAAATATTGAAATTCAGATCGTCAAAAGTTATTCATATTCGAGGCACTAAGTTCAGACTATAAGGGATGGAAATATTCGCAAACTTGATAGTTGTAGTAAGCATTAAACAAGTTAACAGTGTGTGTGGGCTGTAAAGTTAAAGTTGCATAAGCACTCAAAATTAGGGTTTTACAACAAATTCTGATTGCCTGGATTTTAACCAACTTTAAAGTTTGTGCATACACTAAAACAATTACTTTGAAACGAAAAATGATTAAGTTGGTACAAGGCTAATAATAGCCTGGAGAAATCATGCCTTAATTTGAAAGGCCGGCATTTTTTCTCATATGCCTCAAGTAAAGCTTTTGTTCTCGCCGGGTTCATGACCGTATATGGAAAGAGTTAAGATTTTGAATAGCAGAAGGGGGTGGGTCTTATTAATTTTTGACTTGGAGTATGGTCGGTACAGCTAAGGGTGGATCAGTTATGACAGCTGATTGACACGTCCACATAACAATATTCTGCCAGAAAATTCAGTTTTCATTTTTTTGTTATTATAAAATTCTCCTTGAACCTACAAATTTGAAGTTGGAAAGCCTCTAACTTGTACTTCTTGAGAAAAATCAAAAAAAAAAATCATGAGATCCTATGATAACACAAAACTTTTGAATGCATATGCAACTTTAAATAGTTTGAAAGTGACAAATTAAGTACTTGTAGAAGGTCGGATGGCTGAGTGGCCGGCATTTACTGCTGGCGACTTGGTGCCTGACTCTGAGGGTCGTGGGTTCTATTCCCGCGAGGGTCTCAGTCTGCACAATTTTCTGAACTAAAATCTGTTCAGTACCAGAGAGAGTTATCCCAAAAAAACAAAATAAAATTAAGTATAGTTTTAAAGATTTAGGTCGGAATAATACTCATTAAAGAGTTTTTGAGATAATTTGAAGTTGGCTGACACATTATATATATTTTTGTCAAGAGTAATCACACTGGTACAGGGATATCGACTAATTAAAGTCGATAAATTATCTCCTGTTCTAGATCAATTCCCAGAGACAAGTTTCTAGGTAGACACATTATATCTATATATGGATGATGTAGTAGACTATTCACAATACAGAACTCTGCATCTAGCTGACAGGCAGATGATTGCAATATATTTCACTGTTTGAATGAGATTTTATTGCAAAGAATCGTCACACAGCTATAGATCAGTACAAATCCAGTAACATAAATCCAAACACTACAATCTAGGATGTAATGAAGTTGGCTTTAGATGAACTTCTAGGTTTTCATAATATATGTTGCAAAAACTTGGATTCTGTTATAAGAGGGATAATAAATTATTTAATGTACGTTGCATGTCCTTCTGTAAATACCTTTCTGTAATGTACAGGTTATGACGGCGCACAACCCCAAATGCAATTTCAGCTATTAAACAGTAGAAAATTGAGATAATATACTGAGTGCTTTTAGAGACGGGCCTACATGTACAGTTGGGGAGGAAAGTGTATGGTGCCAACAGAGCTTTTAAAAAACCCTGATATCTTCTCAATTTCTATTACTTGTAGGGTAAAAATAATAACGATTTAGGTTAACTGAAACGTCGGGTGTTGTGCCACTTGAATTTTGCCCACCTTGATTATTAAGTAGGCGCCGTAGCTGTGTCCATCGGATCATAATTTCATTAAGTTCTGACAAAATAATTCACCACTCACATGTGCTGCTAGAATACTTTAACTACCTTGTGGAAAAGCGGAAAAAAGTTTCTTTCATTTGTTTTTAGCTCGCCTGTACGAATTAAGGGGAGCTTATGTTGTACCCTTGGCGTCGGCGTTGGCCATGTAAAGGCTTCTGTAATTAAATATACTAAGGCAATTTCTCTGAAATTTTACACACAGGTTACCGGCCCAGACAGGAAGAGATTATTAAAATTTTATGAAATTCTGTGCATATTAATTATGCTAATTAAGTGATACAGTTTTAGAGGAAATGTGGTCCAATTTGCGTTAAGCACC
>JAVFBZ010097994.1:35375-47276 GCA_032466195.1 Katharina tunicata | reverse complement strand
GAGTAAAACAGACGTAACTACGGCGTAAAACCCTCATAAAATAAGCAAACAAAATGAAATCAGGATTATCATCGAGATGTACAACATCATATGCAAGGGTACTGGATCGATTGATTGTATTAGATGACAATGTGAAAAGAAATGTCACGTGTGGAACAGTCATGTGATCAACACACAGCACTCATTTGCCATAGTTATCATCTAAAATACTACTAGCTTATAGTTAGATAAATACTTCATAGAGCTATTACTATATATCGTCCAATCGATTAACAGTATCAACAATGGCTTTAATCGAGATTCTAGCAAATGCACTCTAATCGCGAACATAAACGTTTCAATCTGTCTCTTTTCCGGGTGAGTGTTGTTCGTTTGATACGCATGTAGGCTTCGCTTCGTTAGTAGTTTTTACGTTTTGCACAACTCACAGTTACTTTTAGACAAAATAGAAAGTTTTATCCATGGAAATTTTGTTTTAATTCTATTTGAGTTCGCGCTCAATTGCAGGTATACATGTATGCTATATGCATGGAATATAAGAAGTATAGTAATTTTCCTTCAGGTTTTGAATCAAACACCAACAATGCAACATGGTTGTTGTTTTCCGACGAGGCCTTTATAAGAAGTTATGTCAGTCTGTTGGAAACGTCACGAGCCTCACATATGCAAATCGAGTAAAAACGTAATAGAATGGAACGAACGAAGCTTTAACCTGCCCCTGAATTTATTTAAATTCGTTCAAAGAAATCCCTTATTTGATGAAGCTAAAATATTTTGCTTGATTAACTAACTGTATTAAGATTCAGTGATTATAATTAGCTTAATTGCCTATAGTTGAGCTAGTGGTTGGCGGGAGCGTCCTGTGCTCTCGGATCAGAGAAGCAGTATAAGCAGCATATTCGTTGTGGCGTCCATTGATTGTCCTGTTTCGCGTCCTGTGAGTGTCCTGTTTCGCGTCATGTTAGTGTCATGTTTCGCGTCATGTGAATGTCCTGTTTCGCATCATGTGAGTGTCCTGTTTCGCGCCCTGTGACTGTCCTGTGTGCTCGTTGTCAGTGACGCCTTGGGTGGTTCCCTTCACCCATTGGAATACGATGCTGTCTTATTAAATTACCCTAAGTGTGGCGTAAAACCCTAATCAAACCAGTAAAAGGCCGGCAATGATTTTATAATGTTAGCACATTTGTAACCAAACACACTATGCATTTAATATATACAATTAATACATTAAATAGACGTCAGCTTTGTGGATGACTGAAACACGCGTGTTATCCAGAATTCCATCAGCTTTAATTATTTTGATACCCGATTTTGCAGACACTCTGGGGAGTCGTTCGAATTTTATAGAAAAGTCTCAGTTCGATAATTAAAAATGTAGAGCTTTTATTGACGACTTAGCGCTTATAAAATTAAGTATTGATAAGGCTTAATCCGTTAGTGAATTATAAGCATTGTATATGAATTGTCGAATTGCCTTTTCGTGGTTAAATTAATTTTGAGACGTTTATTACAAAAGTCGCCGTTTGATGAACTATAATATTGAAACTGCATAATGTTTTAGCGATACAAGTACAAACTTACATTCAATTTCCCCATATGCCATGCATTGTGTGTAAATATCCAAAGTAGAATAAAATCATAATAACTAGTTATATCAATAAAACAGGCCTGCTTTTATTGGGTTCAGACGCATAACAATATTTGCATGACATTTGAGTATGTTTACAATGCTCGTGGTTTCTGGTAGATGGACTAAAATGTTTAAATAGAGAACAATATCCGTCGACAAGGTACTATCTTGATTCCAGAGGAGAGGGCTGAAAACAGGCAATTGAGGAACAATAAGCCGTCTAATAACTCCACTTCAGCCAAAGTAAGGTTACACATAAGCAATGAGAAGTGTGGTCCTGTGCTCTATATGGTCATGTTTACAGAGCTGCAAACTGTTTAAATATTGTAGAGATTGGTCTGTATTGAGTGGTGTTTATTGTCCAGGCCCTCATTGTTCACTTACGGGATACTCAGTTTATAATAGAATAGTACACTACCCCACGAATGGATGCTGGTCATTGTGGGAATACCCTTTGGACAAAAGAATAGACGGCCCCAGAGCTAGACATTGATGATAAACCCAAACACTGCAATCAATATCCGATTAGAGGCTAACACAAGAGCTTCACAAACAATGCCAAATTACTTCAAAGACATCGGATATTGACACTTTTGGGTGGAGAAATTTTCACGGTAGCTCGTTTATTCTCATTGCGCACGTCTGAGTTGTTAAATTGTAGATATTTGTGTAACGCTTTGGTTATAGACATGACCGAAGGATTGTCACGATCAAGTTTACTATCCCTCCACGCTCGCGATAACTATATGTTACCATAGTGACGGCTATTGCGATTACCGATTCTCTCTCTCTGTACCGAGAGTTTTCGATCAGGCTACATGATACATGGACGTGACGTAGGAATGTACTCTTCTCTTTCTCGTCACCTTTTAACACTCTAAAAGATGACAAAACGGAACAATTTACACATAGGTTTAAGTGATATTGCTGTTTAAGCAGAAGCTGTCCGAAGTAATGTAAGCCGAATTTCTACAATAGGATTCTATAAATTGTATCTATGATAAAGGTGAGTGCAATTCGTTTGCTAAATTTGTTGATGTGTTGAATTACGCTTATACGGCCCGTTTTCTTCCAATAATTTGTAACAGAATTACTGTGATATTCACATATTTGTTAATACAGATTTTAACATTATTCTAGTTCAATGGGTATAGTTTTTATTACGGTTACTTTTTTAAATTGATCAGTTATAACATTAACACACAACACTCTCCTAGATATATATATCAGGTATGACCATAAACTGTAAATTATCCCGTTACCTTTCGTGCAAGACAACGCTTTTTTTACTGACAATAGTGATACAAATAAGTGTCAATAGTGAGGATACTAGAACAAGACACATAGGAGACTAATGTAACATCTTTATGTTAAAGAAATTTGCCGGTGAAGAAGAAAAGACTTCAAATAAATCTCAAGTGAGTGCAGTGTTTTATGGCTGTGAATGTCAGACATTGTAACAACGTGGTTTGATGGGCTTATTGCTGGATGACTGAGAGAAACACTCTTTTTGTGTGTCAAGATATAAATATCTTCTAGCCAGACACCCGAATTCGAATCCCGGTGGAGACAAGAACATTTTCTTTCCTTAATTATAAATACATATATGGAGGCAAGCAAAATTTTCTTTCTTTACATTTTTACAAAAAATATATATAACATTTTCTCTCTCTACATTTATTTAAATAAAAAATATTTTAGTTTTATTCATTCACAAAAGTGCCAGATAATTAATTTTACATGCATCTGTCTTTAAACAGTTTTAACAGTTTAATCACAGTTACAAATATAACGTACATGGCTTTGTTATAAAAAAATATCCAATTACAATAATAGCGGATTTCAGTTGGAAAAATATCGGTATAATCTACTCTATTAGATTTGCCTGTGATACACTCCGACACAGTGAAACTTCATCAAGCGTGCTTTCTGTGTTTTGGGATTGGTGAGATGCTGTTTTCCACACGGATGACGATTATATAGTTTTGGATTGGTGAGTTAGTTTTATCTACACGGATGAAAGTTCTGTCATTTGGGATCGGTGAGTTAGTTTTATCTACACGGATGACAGTTCTGTCGTTTGGGATCGGTGAGTTAGTTTTATCTACACGGATGAAAGTTCTGTCGTTTGGGATCGGTGAGTTAGTTTTATCTACACGGATGACAGTTCTGTCGTTTGGGATCGCTGAGTTAGTTTTATCTACTTTATTGATGACAGTTCTGTCGTTTGGAATTGGTGAGATGCTGTTACCTACATAGATGACAGTTCTGTTGTTTGGGATCAATGAGTTAGTTTTATCTAACCGGATGACAGTTCTGTCGTTTGGAATCAATGAGTTAGTGTTATCTACACGGATGACAGTTCTGTCGTTTGGGATCAATGAGTTAGTTTTATCTAACCGGATGACAGTTCTGTTGTTTGGGATCGATGAGTTAGTTTTATCTACACGGATGACAGTTCTGTCGTTTGGGATCAATGAGTGAGTGCTATCTACACGGATGACAGTTCTGTCGTTTGGGATCAATGAGTTAGTTTTATGGTGAGTTGCTGTTATCTACACGGATGACAGTTCTGTCGTTGGTGAGTTGTTGTTATCTACTTGGATGAGAGTTCTGGTGTACGGGATTGGTGAGATGCTGTTATCTACGGGGATGAGAGTTCTGTCGTTTGGAATTGGTGAGTTTCTGTTATGTATTTGGATGATAGTTCTGTCGTTTGGGATTGGCTGGTCGCTGTTATTTACACTGATGGCAGTTAAATATAATTCTGTAATTGTGTGCCCCATTTTGGTAATGCCTTCACTGACGCTTTTACTGTTTATGTTTTACAGAAATGCAGACGGGGATCGTGATGGCGAGCACTTCAACAAACGATTGTGCCATTATTACTGGTGACATAACTGGTCACGTGCTTGTAATGCCCAAGGTAATGTTTAATTGATCCTTACATTGCTATTTAGTGATAATAGCATATCATTTAATATTTGATTTCCACACATTGTACGAGTTACAGCAGTCAGTGGACGGGGGCGTTATTTATGCATTACTCACGGACAAAAGGTTACTCACGGTCGGTTCTCACGACACCTGGTGCTGAGAGTTTAGATGTTTCAACTGTCAGACTTTATACCTTCCTAAATAAATGAAATAATCATATACCTGTTCCATCTGGGATATAGCATGTCCTGTATTACCCTCTAGTGTAATCAACTCTGTCCGTGTAATAGTGTTACACTAAGTTTTACAACCGCAACATCCAGAGTAATAATAAACTTGTATTACCTTACTGTGGAAAGCGGTCCAATCTCGTGATAATGTAATAACTGGGTAATAATTCAGTTGGTTGAGAATGAGGATAGTTTATGTAGCCCATAGAGCTGACACAACACGGTCATGTTAACTAATTATTAACCCCCTCAAACGACGTTATACCACTCCGTCGTGCTGTCAGACATTTTGTTATTATTTCTCCTGGCACAGCATTGATCTGCTTTCAGTTGAAGTCTTGTGTATTTTGATAATTTAAAGAAGTAGATTTGGATTCTTCGTCCTGTTTATGAGATGTAAGGTTGACTTTTTCTCTCACATCACGGCGTGCCAGTTTAAGAGATGAAACCGCCCTCATTATCATTGTCATACAAATTAAGGCTTATGGATAACATTTTTCAGTGGAATTTAGAAGTTCAGTATTAAAATAAGAGGAACCAGATATATGGATTGCAAATTGTAGTAGTATGTTTGAACGCAACGTTTCAATATATGTCCAGACATGCTTGAAAACGATGTCTGAATAGACATTAAAACGTTGCGTTCAAAGATACTTTATTTTCCCCTCAAGCTACGTTTCGATACAGATACTAGCACCGTTATCAAGCATAGTGTATTAGTGTATACAGCCTTCATTTGTAGTCTGGTCAGCTGCTAAATGCCTCTAAATGCCCCCGGGGACATCCACCTGAACCGACATTGAAGGGTCTTCTGACGACTCTTTTCGTCATTTTCATATTTCTTTCGTCAGTGTATATGCATGCCAAGGTAATCATTATAAACATGTGGAATCTGCTTGGACTGACATATTTGAATAAAAAGGTGGACATATCCAATAGTCTCGCGTTAGAGGCGACTGATCAAATAGAGTTCAGACGACGATTTCTGGTGGGTTTAACATAGAAGTCCGTATAAATTATAGAATTACTATTAGTTCTGGCTTTCTGATGATACCGTTGTGTACTGCAGGAACTGGCATGCGACACACTTCCGATTATAACTTATTACATTACATTTAATGCTCAATCCACATCCTGACAGCTGGTCACAAGTCAATAGTTTATCTAAAGTAATTTCTCAGTTTCTATAACTTCTTTGTATCTATCCGATGTCTATTTGTGGAACATTTGTGATGGAAGTAATATCAGCGTAAGGGATATTTGGTTATCCGACAAATTACACAAAGGTCATTGGATTGAGCGGGTGATAGACTTTTAAGTATTTTGTCCATGATGCGAGATAATTGATACCTTGTGATAAATCATATCAATTACATAATGTCCATCCCTAACATTGGAGCTGTCCAGTGGGAAGTCAACAGCGAATAGGAAAGTGACGGAGCCAATGGTATTATTGATTTACAACATCTGACACAAAAAGTTCGTTTCAGGCTGCAGTAGATATTTTAAAAATATATATATTTAAAACATGTGAAATTATATTTTGTATTTCTCGATTATCTTGGGAGTTTGGGATAGCTGTTAGTAATATTTGGTACATCTGACTATTTATTAGCGTGAACCAAACTCATATGTGTGTATTTTTGCGCAGGTTCACTATAGGAGTGTCACTCGGAAGTCATCGAATGCCAACTAGACAGATTCCACTGTTTCCATCTGTTTTACATTCAGAAAATAATTTACTCCTAGGAAAAACATTGTGCATCTAAAGCCATATGAAATTCGCTGGATTCGCCATGTTTGCTTAAGCATTTATTGGGCATACGGCAGAAAATAGGTTTCAACAAAATGTAAGATTTTTAGGCATATTCATATACCTATCACCGCCGAACTCATACTAAAATAGGCTCGTACCTTTCTCCAGATTGAGAAGAATACTAGCACTAATGTAATGACAGGCCATCCTTGTTTAATTGTTGTTGTAGTAATGTTTCCGCAAAAAAGTGCGCTGGCGAATGAATCGTCTTAATTTTACTACCAAATTACTTAAAATTAAACAGAGAAAAAAAGTTGTTATAGGGCCGATTCAATCTGAAGTCTGTTAAAGGGAGAAAAAGGTAGATAAAATCGTGAGGCAGTACCATCTTATCACATGTTAACTTACTCGCTACAAAAAGCAAAGAGGGACAAATCTTTCTATAGGTTAACAACAAAATGGACAGTCAATACCTTAGAGTTAAACACTCGACGGTATGAGACTGATTTAATTCTGTATTTTAGAATGTGCCGAACTTAGTTGTGACAGCGAAATAACGAGAAATCACGCGAGGTTTTGCCGATTGTAGGAGTATAAGGAAAGCAACATTTAACTGCGCAGGCTCGTTGTTTTATACACACATTTTCCGAGGGTTTTCCCAAATAAGGTAATACATCGTTCTTACCTGAGAGAATATCCCTGTCGAGAACTGCATTTAATTCAGTTAAACAAATTAATAAATACAGCAAACCGTGTATGAACAGTTGATTTACTGAATATCTTTCGGCTACGTGCTAACTCATCACCATTAATATTGTTGTGGAAACAAGTCCCAGATGCTAGATATCGACTTGGTCCATTCTATATAGTTGATAATTTAAAAGGCCATCTCAAGTGATAATGGCTGGAAAGATGTGTTTCATGTATGTGATATACACACAAAAAGTAATGTTATCCATGGAATTAGAATCAAAACTACTTCAGAATATAGTCCGTGATTAGATGATTTAACTGGAATATCAGAAACAGCGACATAATTAAATATTTATTATGATACATTTCAGATCATATCAGTCGAAATTCGCCAACCTCAAGGTATTGCCTGATGACATCACAGTAGATATACATATTAAAATAACAGTAAATAAGACGTTGAGTGAATATAGATTCTCAGCCTTTACCGGGTCGGTCTGCCGTGGGTCTCTGTAGCCCAGTCGGTTAGAGTCCCGGTTTCGGATCCCGGTAAAGGCAACACAAATTTTCTACATCTACATTTATAAAAAGTATATATATGTGGGATCATAGATTTACGCGGGTGGTTGGGTGGGAGCTGATTTACCCTGGTGCTTTCTATACCAGGGGCATCATGAAGCTGCTTTGTTTCCTACCACGCAATGGACTGGAACGCCTTCATATGAATGAAATATCATCAAGAACGGCGCAAAACCCCAGTCAAACAAACAAGCAGATTCACAAGGGCATGCACGTGAAATGTCCTTAGACTACTGTACAGATTGGCCAATGGAAGCTTGATACTGTGCTCTGTTGTGTTCCGGTACATTTCTGTTTTGGTTTCAGAAATTCATTACTATGGATTGAATTATTGATAAGTTTTATTCTTTAGCTACCCTAGTTTGTAGCCGTCACCACGCAGTGACACTTACACTGAAAGACTTCTTTGTTTGTAGGATGGTGTTTCGAAGCGACCCACCGACAATGGTGGCAAAGTTCCAAATACTGAGACAAGTCACCACAAGAGAGGCAGAGACAGGGTTCCAGAGAGACCCGCTCAAGCTATATGTTCGGACATTCTTTTTCTGGAGAACGTCATTAGTTACATCAAAGACATTGGTGAAACTAACGAGTCTATTAAGACTGTTATCATCAAACTCAGAGAACTGGTTCGTAAGAAGATCAGATCTTTAAATACCTCTGGTTCTGGAACATGTTTGGAAGATTCTGGTAAGTTCAACACTATAATCTTGATTCAACAAACAATCGTGACTAAGCTTATTTAAAATCCATATGTATTGAAATTGAATGTGGACAATGTGTTCGAATGACTTAATCTTAAGGAACCTTAATAACAGATCACATGTTTGTTTGAGATACGGAAGTATGTAACCTAAATTTAGTAAACTTAAAATAAAAAATGTAAATCCCCCGTAATTTCTTTATCAAATTTAGCATCACACCTATTTCCATTGATTCGCTGTTGAGATCACAAACCTTCCACAAATTCGCTGAAAGGCCTCTGATTCTTGAGACATTGTAACTCTTATTTTAGTCGAGCTTCTCCATAGCAAAGTGACAGTATTACAGCGTACAGTAATGGACAAGTATTGGGCCGAGTTTCAAGATTTAGGAATGGGACCAAATGGCAGATCAGATGAACATCCGGGCACTCAGAGAAATGCCTATCGTCGATCTTCTAGGTTTGATGATGTAAGTAAAGCGTTTGTAAATTGGTGTTTCTTACGGTTGATACTTGGTATAAATATACAGTGCTATAACTCAGAATTTAGACATAAGTTGAGTCAATAATTTAGTACCTTTTATCTTCTTGGTTAACCAGTGATCCCCGTTTCATAGTTTTGGGGAAATTTGTTTAATTAGCTCTTTAATGAATTGTTTAAATCGATAGTCGGGTGATGGGCAATGGTAGCAAAAGATGAGACTTAGAGTGTTTTAGGCCTAATTGAGACGCAGAGTGATATAGTTGAGACATAGAGTGTTGGAGACTTTTAACTGGACCGGACAATCTAATGCATGAGATTGTAACCTAAGGTATAAGATTATGAATATAAAGGCACTAAATAGGAACAAGAGGTGGTACTATTGGAAATGTTCTGGCCTTAGTTTGATATAGAAGATATTAAAGTCCCTATTAAATCACGTTTAGTGATTACTGACTAAATTTACTAATGGTATCGATCACACCATGTATGTCATCTGATACCTTAGTACAGCTCTTGCGTATGGGTACCATCATCAAGTTTAGATATTAGATCTGGTGAGGTGAGTGTTAATATATAATCAACATTCTCCAACTCTCTTTCATGTTTGAAATCGAATCTGATTCTCAGGGTAAATCCTTTTAATACCGCCTAAATTTGTTCAAATACTTAGTCCGGCGTTCAGTCCTGAATTGCTGAACAAATAATAACAGTTTAAAGCCAATAGTATTGTCAAGTGTCCCCGAATGAGACGTGTAAACTGGTATAGATTTGTCTTACTTCTGTGTGCCAAAGCCTACTTACAATATTATTTAAATAGTCAAGTATTTACAAGAACGAATTAATTTTTTTCTTCTGTTGAATGACTGTTATATTTGTATTAGCTTCTATGCCAATATAAGAATTACAGTAAACAATAATTTTTGCCAAGGTTTTGTAACTTCTTGTTCTCTTTCGCAGTCAAGTTATTCACCAGCCGATTCCAGGACATCGCGACGGGATTCATTTGAAGGTAAATTGTAATTTTGTTTTTAAAGAAAAAAAAACCTCTTCCAACCCCTGAAGCCAGAACATCCTGTATATAGACTAGAGCTTCAGCCACCCAGTTAATATAGACTGTATAGAGAGCGAAGGCTACTGATGCTATTTATGTATTCAATGAATACCTTTCACCAGTGGCTTATATAAGTTAACCGATGGACCAATCATCATGAACACTAATTCCATAAACTAATTACTACCAGGACTGAATAACCGATCAAATTCCAAATTTGTACTCATGGCAGTTCGTAAATTGTCAGTCCAAGTAAAGTTGAAATATCCAATACACACGATTAAAACGTTTTTATCTCTCTTCAGACGAACTGAGCTCGAGGATAGACAGGCTTGACCACTTTATTACGAATAAATATAAAGATGATTTTCGTGAAGTTCGAAAGAATGCGATGCCCAGGTTACATCGTAGACAAAGCTTGGGTAAGACACCTGCTGAACATAGCCTAGCTGAACGGATTTTACGGTCAAGGAAAAACAACCGAAATGAGTACAACACACCAAGAGGCGTAAGTTACATGTATCTAAAGGAATAAGGGGTTGTTGGCGAGTAACAAGGAAAATCGTTTCAAAATAAGTCTTAATGTAAGGACAACCGGCGCAAAGTACAATAACTCATTGTAATATTCCAATCAGAGAGAAATCATTCGCATGCCAGAAGCTGAATGGGCAGAGAATGTTAATAATAGTACTATAATAATAGCACTTGGGACGAAAATAATGAATAAATAGTATACTAGACAATACTAAATAGCTAAAGAAATTTTATCCTTTAATTTTGTTAATGCGTTTCATTTCATATACCGATAGGTATCTGACAGTAGGCCAATGATATCCCCGGATTCGACCTACAGTCGAGTTTCGGCTGGCTCCTCCAGTAAGGGGAATGACGTCATCCACAGATCACCTCCCGACGGGAACAGCTACCACGAAGAAATACTGGACATTGTGGCTTCGTTTAACGACAAAACTAAACACGTTAATCATAACGGGTGAGTTCCGAAGTACTTTGAATCTTTTGTTTACAATCATGATTTCCGATTTTCATATTGGTCATATGATGAACTCCCCCGTGATGGATGAGGTCGAAATCACTAAACCAGAATTATTCAAATCTTTTTTGACGAGTGTTAGGTTTAAAATAAGTTTTACCTATTGATTTCAATTTTACCTCGAAATGCCTGTTAGCGGCTACACTACATATAAAATAAAAGGCAGTGTTTTAAACTTATTAACTATAATTGGCAAGAAACACTGCTAATCTGATCATAAGGAAATTATCAACTATGTTTAAATAGCTGTACCAATAGCGTTTACAAGAATGATACATTTATCGATAAAAGACAAAAATATTGAGAAAATCTATAAACATTTAGCAGGTGTCTAAATACCCGTAACATCCGTTTTTTGTGGAATTCATGATATGTATCGTTTAATAATGCCATTTAGTTACAGCCATAAAGTTGTTTTACATCTATGTGATTTCGGTCGTTTATGTTGGATAAGTAGTAAACTACAGCTACTGTTTAATACATAGGGTGCAATTTGTTGCAAAAATTATTATCTATTAATTGACTGTGCGTTGGTAAACGATCCCTGTTACAGATCTGTTCCAATTAAACCAAAACCGGTGGAACCTGACTGGAAACAATACCGCCCTAACCAACATATACAGACCAGTATACAGACAAAAGCGAATGTTCGTGTAAGACGAGGATCCAACGATTATCCACACCCCGATACTGGGTTCCCCCAGGTGGAGCAGCCTCATTCCTGCAGAGAGAGTACCAATCCACCACACCGAGCAATCCAACAACCTCAAGCAACGCGTTCTGTGGT
>JAVFBZ010097994.1:245-33512 GCA_032466195.1 Katharina tunicata | reverse complement strand
ATATATGCAGTTATTTGCGACTTTCTGTGATAATTCTAAATAGTTATTCATAGTTATTTATTTAATATCCTAAATAGTATTCGAAAGTAATAAATACTAACCAGCATCTTAATAAGCATTGTGTGGTAGTTTGCATTTCTTACATTTTACCCTCCCAAGTCCAAGGGTGACATTTGGTCTCCTACTTGGATACTAATGTATAGGGAGAGACCAGTTGACCGTTGACATTTATTTTGAACTCCTAATTATATTTACTATGATGTGATAAAGTGCGTGCTTGGAATCATGCCATCCCTTCATGGTTTATGTATTCGACTCCACATGCTCTTCTAAACAGACAGGCCAGCTAAGCTGATGGGCAGAAATGTAAGCATAGGAGATCGTGACGTTGAGCACGATACCATGTTTATTGTTGTCACTCATATCTCTGGTTCCTAGCCATCTGGTCAGCTTGTCCCACTTGAACCCTTACACCCCAAATTAACTGGTTGATTTTTATTGATTTGTTTCCCCTGTAGTACCTATGCTACTGTCGTGAGTCGGTCGTAGATACGACCATGGATTCAATAACCTCTGTATGCTGTCTGGATCAGTGGACAATTAAACAACTTAGGTGTATTATATAAACATATACAGAATGTTTGATTTTATTTAATGCACTACTTGGGACTTTACTGGGGTTTTGATAAACCACCCTTACGGTGATATGAAAGGTGGGTATAATTAGCTTTTATACAATGTCATTATTTGGTTCTGAGTAAGCAGTATGTTTTTTTTTTAAATAAGCCTTTGGAAGGCTCCATGAACCTATGGAATGCTCCATGAAACTTTGCATGACTCCATTAACCTTTGGATTGCCCCACGAACCTTTTCGATGCTATTAAAACCTTTGAAATGCTGTGTGAACCTTGACATGCTCCATGAACCCTTAGATTGCATGAACCTTTGCATATGAGTCGCCACCATATACTAACGACACCATACAGTGACAGATCGTTGTACCTTTAAACCTAATAAAAATAAGATGATACCCCCTGAAAACTACCATTTCAAGATAAATTGTCTACGGTTCTTATTGTTAAGACCTACAGCTGATCGATGTGATTATGACTTCAGTTTTTTGTTCATGTTTAAAGTGGTACAATAAATTGGGAAACCCCAAAGCTTTTCTCATGATCTACTCTACCTGTGGTATCGCTCTTTGACAAATAGTTTAGATAAAACATTTAGCAAATAGGATATTGCAAGATGGTAACATGTGAAGACAATTTTAGAGCGTGTTCAACCATTGAACTATACACATATATAGAGAGATCTAAGATCGAATTTTGTGGTACGATCAAATTCCGAAATAGATCTATCTATTTGCTGCATTGATATCATCATGCAAACTTTTGAGAAGAAAAACAAATATTAGAAAGAAAGGAAACGCAAAATGAACTGTGTTTACATCTTGTGATATAAATGTTCACAATCATGTAGGCTATGTATTCTGTATTATATAACAAGCTTAACATACATAAATAGGCCGTGTGTTCAAAACACAAGATGTTTCCGTTAGTGGATCACTAGAAC
Organism: Katharina tunicata; assembly: GCA_032466195.1. Lineage (NCBI taxonomy): Eukaryota > Metazoa > Mollusca > Polyplacophora > Chitonida > Mopaliidae > Katharina > Katharina tunicata. Next base: position 31,937 of record JAVFBZ010097994.1, on the reverse strand, counting down.
CACTATATCACGTGAAGAAGAATTCATTTGGCTATTTTTGCCAAGATAAACAGCAGGTGGTGATGGCAAAGGAATAGGACGACGAAAAGTTCTATGATGTAAAATATAAAAACACCGTTTGGCAATGAACAGTTCTTTTAGCGGAGACAAAAAGGGTGGTTAAAGGCATTCTCAGTGAAGTAGGACACATTGCGTAATGCGGTACTGGTCGCTGGAACAGGCCTGACATAACATCAATATTTGCGCTGTGTGCAAGTTGTTCCACGCCAGTGTTAGCATCAATGCGCATGGGTACATGGGTTAAGAGGCACGTCCGAGATTTCACCATGCACTCACCGTGGTACCATCATGTGCGATGCGTTAAGACATTTGTATTCGTTACATCACCGTTTAAGAATAATGAACCCTAATGCACAACCTCTGGATATGTTTATGTTGAAAGTTTTGCGATTTCTTACATAACATTGCACAATGAGTGTTGTTCGGAATTCCCCAAACTGGCAAGATAATTCAATTATGCAATTAAAAAATCCTTTCGTATAAGCAAATAAACAGACGTACAAAGGAGCAAAAAACTACAATAATAGGAAGAGCCAAGGCATTGTTATATGTTAACCGAGATGACGTATATCGTCCGTGGTCTATTGATTTGGACTCACAGTAGTAACTATCCCGTAAAGTTGAAGGTTGTCTATGATAATTGACCCCAGCAGTACCAGAGCAGATCGCTGAAGTTTGGACGAGCATTGGAATTCCCATCAAACGAAATGCTGCGTTGTTTGGAGGGTTGATCATCGGAGCAACAGGTGCGTGCCGAACAGGCATTGTCATCCGAATAGGCCTTCGTGTTTTAGGGCAATGCCTCAGTCCCTTGATCGACCGTAAAACAATGTATCTTTCTATATGGAACACCACTGTTATGTAATTACCTTTGATAACCCTCATAAAATATTGTTTAATACATCCAAATATATAGACAACACTGTTCAAATTTTTGTTAATATAAAATTACCTAAAATAATATACCTTCTTGAATTATAGAAATATTTCATTCTAGTATATTGACTGTAGTGAGATTTGTTACATGTCAATATGTTGTAACATCTGTAAATAAGCTACTGCTAGATTAAGTGCTCTACTACAATCAGTGACCAGGTAATACGCACTTTGTATCTGGCTGAGATGACGACAGACTCGATGATATATAAACATTGAAAACATCCTAAAGTTCGATTTGGCGGTAATGGAATATCCCGTGTATTTAAGTGACAATTGTTAACATTTCTAGTGTTCTGTCCAGCATTAATCGGGAAATCATGCAGTTAAATAATCATATATAAATACAAGCGGGCATATTCATATACGACATGGTGCTGCGTTGAATAAATATATAGAGTAAATAACGTACACGGAGTAGACATTGTGGGTGTGTTAATAAACATATTAAAATATTTTCTAAATAATTCAAATATTCTGTAAGATGATAATCTCTGTTCAACTATAAACCTAGTTTTTAAAAACAAATCATTTACACAAAACCAGGAAATACTTGTCATTTAATACATGAACAAACAGAACGCTTTAGGGAATATAACTGATAGCTCCAATAAACAGTTTGTAAAATATATATATGAAGCCAATGTAGTATAAGTAAATTATGGAAATAAACTAAAAATGTACCTGAAAGAAAATTGGGAAATGTAATGATTCATCGAATTTAGAATGTTACGAAAACCATACAGGTAAGCGAAACAAAATGATCTGGATAAGAGTTATATTTTATATAGTTATATGTTAAGACTACCACTGAGAAACATTACATAATAAAGAACAGTAATTACTTCTACAAAGATTTGAAGTTCATGAATGACACAGTTTGTAGGTGTATTCATCAAACCACCGACAGGAGTAATTGAACAAGAAGCAGTAAGGTTTATATTTTTGTATAAATGTAGAGAAAGAAAATTTTGCTTGCCTCCACCAGGATTCGAACTCGGGTCTCTAGCTTGCAGGGCCAACGCTCTAACCGACTAAGCAACATATGCTCACGGTAGAACTAACGAATTGTTATCCAAGTAAAGGCTGCGTTTATAGATGAGGTTTATAGATAAGGTTTATAGATAAGGTTTATAGATATACAACAATATAAACAACATAACCGTAACAATATAATATTTTGAAATATCTCTGCTTCTTGCTCAAGTAATCCTGATGATGGTTTGATAAATAAACCAAACATTGAGTCAATCATGAATTCCCTATATTTTTTCGTAGTTGTTAATTTGCTTTAGCTATGAAGTATAAACACTGACATAAATGCAATAAAAACAGAGACAAGTTACACGTGAACAATTCTATTAAATGATGTTAAAAGAACGCTATTAGTGAGAATGACCTTGAAAAAAGATTTTTGTTCATTCTGTTTGAAAAGTATGGCATATAGCAGAATTAAATATTTCCTAATCGCTTTGATGATCGCAGATAAAGTATCATAGGAAATGTCAATGGACTCGTTTGACCTCTTCAATGAAAATTCCTCATGTACACTCCTTCTCTTTACTTAACTGTTTATTTAATATAAGAAGTCAACACGGGAAATAAACTATTGCAGAACAGAACAATGATGGCAAGGTGCGAAAAGCAGTTACGGACCGACACAGACACGCTGGAAGGCCGTTTAAAAAGTCCCCGAGATACAAAAAGACTTAAACGGCCTCCACTAGCTCTATTTTTATGACAATATGCTTAATTTCTACCAGATATACGGATGTAGATATTTACCACAACATTTTATAAACGGACGTAAATTTCCATGTTAACCGAGTTAAACTTAATATTTAAACACGTACATTTTCCCCACAGTTTACCTACATAGATGTATTAAATCTTCCAATCGATTCAGAAAATATTTGCATTGGATCTATTTCACGTCTACATGATACACATACAAAAAATGTTATAAAGACTATAATGCGCGATAGTTCCGCGTATCTCTCAAAACAAGTATGCGATATAGTTTTCTCGAACTGCAGGAAGTATAAGCTGATATTAAGGGAGTGAAAATGCACATAAAATATCTTAACTATAAATATCCACATCGCAATTATTTTCATACATTTCATACGCATTAAAATCAGGTAAAAATCAATATAAACATTCTGTCTGACCAGAAGATATCATTTTTTTATTCCCGTATAAGGAAGTTTAATCCGATGCCTCAGCTATTTTTAATGCAAAGTATGGCATTTTTTAAAACTTTCTTTTAGGACCAAAAACTATATATTTTATAAGAAGGTGTGAATCGGTACTCATCAGCGTCTATCCCGCAAGCAAACCAATATTCACAACGTTATTTTGACCAGTGTTTTTCGATAATATGAAAACACAACATATTTATAACAAAAAGCCAGATAATACGACAAAGACATTTCCTAGCAAGAGTTCTCAACCATTTCTGCTAGAAGTTGGATTATTTGTTAACTTGTGTCTCTAATGTAATCTTAATTTATCACTATTCTGAAACTTCTATTAATACAGAAGTGAATTAAACAGGAGTGTGCAGTAGGAGAAATTTAATCTGAAATGTTTTATTTTGACTTAGTTCTAAAAGGTTTACATGCAAATAAATTAGTACTTTATATACCCTAAACCCTTAACAAATTCGACCCCTTAACCAGTTAACAAACTTGTAAAGGCTAAGAAACGTTGAAACACAATGTTGAAGTCTGTATGTTCAGATATGAAAACTACCAGAAAATTAAGTTATACTTCCAAACTCACATTTATTAATTCAATAAATTACTTATAACTTGTGTCCTTTAGGTTTAATTTGTTGTAAAATTATGGTACCAGGCATTTTAGCATATTAAATACACCGCCAGTCAGTTTATTCTCATGCACTCTTGCTAAAACTTCAAGACAACAGTTCAGCTACGTCAGTTATGTTCTCTATACCACAGTGCGATTAATTCTCCTTTCTATGAACAAAACCCTTCAATAAAACAGATCAGTTCGGGTGGAACATGAGATAAATTCCTTCAGTTTTCACTACGATTAAAGTTCTATCCCGTCATATAAACTCATAAAGCTTTATATCTTTTGGAGAATAAAGAGATATATCAGAGAAAATTTGAAACAGTTTCAGGGCCAAGAGAGAGAAATAGAACCTTGGCCTGCAACGTTATATATACGTTTATTGACAGCATGACATAATACATTAGGATATATACCTGTATATCTACGTCCTGAAAATATTATTTGAACACAAATTCAAAGTATTTGACCTCCACAGTTTTGCCGGATGAAGCGTCGGACTTATAGAAATGTTTGTTTGCATAATGCGGTCAGATATGTAGGGCGTAAAATATGTCTAAAGGGTTGAAACGTAACATGAAACGCAGTTTGTCGATATTTTATGTAACAAATTGATTATTATTCGTCTGGTAAATATTAAATCTTGGACCATATGAAGATCATGATGGGTCCGCCATTGGACACTGTCTGGTCTGGCACATTGTGTCAAAATAATAAAACCGGATTGCTCTGTATGACAAGGAAAGGCAGACAGAGAGCATGAGATCAGGAGGCTACCCCCAAAAGACACAAATAAACTGCCATACCGCCCTCACACCCTACATTATTTGTTGAATTAAGGATGCGTTAATAACTGTTATTTTTTTCTTTACCTTTAAGCAAATTTCGAACCCTTTATTGGACACTTTACAAAAGTATGGAAATCAGATCATTGCTCCAATATGCCGTCTATTGATTTGACCTGGACTGGTTTTGATCATTTAGTGCGATTCGTTTTGTTGTTGAATTGGGGCTTCACATTGCCATCACGACGACGTGCCAGGCCAACGGATGAAAGATACAACCTGTAATACCACTGAAAGAAAACATCGCAGCGAAAGGAGACTTAAAGGCTGCAAATCAAGGGGCCACAAACCAAAGCGGTCACTCGCTGCCGCCCGAACCGGTATAGGTTCGAATCCCATTGTTCACCGTAGGTATATAATGGCAGCTTCCTTCACCTACGATGGTCGAGGGGTGGTTAATACGAGGGTTCGTCACGGTTTTCATCGTACACTGGCAACGCAAAGTCGTAATATAAGTGAAATACCCTTAAGGCGACGTCAATCACCATACGAATAAATACATAAATAAATACAGTTACACATACATGTAAGCTGAGCACAGGAAACTCTATCCCAACACCCCCACTGTAGTGTGACGCAACCACGAAATCTTCACCCGTATATAGTCTTTTCAGGCTGACAGAAGATATCCGCAATTTGTAAAGTAAGTAATAAAAAATCCCTATTAAAAAAATTTTTTGTTGCAAGAAAATGTCTTTCGATCCGTGAATGGACAGTCAGATGAGTCTAAAGATGTTCTTAAGGAAACAAATAATATTTTCCTTTTAGTTGAACAAATTCATTTTGATACCCAATTCAATGTTGACTCATTCGTGTTCCAATACAAGTTATCTAAATACTTAGGGGGCTAGACTCGGCCTTGTAACATTATTGTGATCCTAGCTCAGCGTTCAGATTGACTTTTATTCCGGTTAATACAGATCTAAAGGTCGGAGGATATTTGGTAAGCTCTTATCAAAATCATACTCGGTCTGAAAAGGAAAGAGAATATGTCAGCTTTAATATTGTAATAAGTTGACACTGTATAACCTTGACAATTGAAGATTTACCGCCTCAATATTTACCCAGATGAGTGTGAAGCTTGACCCGCGCTATCGGTTTATTTAAAAGGGTGTTGATCACATATACAAGATGTTGATGAAGCTGGAAAGACGATGGCTACTGTAACAAAGGCTTGGTTGTTTGCCAGATTGCAATGGACAGTCTCTATCTGTGTCTAGGTGGACACAGCAAATACCGTGTTTTGTGCCGGGTGTCGTAGAGGTCATCTCTAGCTCCTTAACGTGCGGATGCCGTCTCATCAACACGATCATCAAGCCTAATAAAACGCAGATATGGGACGGAATCTTACACCTTACTTCCAGGAGAAAGGAGTTTTCATTTACCGATAGTCCCAAACAATGAACATATCATGTTTTAAACAAAGCTATGGCGACAAAAAATTCCGTTGTAATAGAACATATATTTGAAATAATAAAATGTTAAATATGTATTGTTCGCGTCTGATAATTAACAAACGCCCTACTTCATGCATGGTGACAGGATATAACGTCTACACAACCTTTTCTAAACATATTACGTTTTTTCGGTTTCTTCTAACAGAAGTAATATGTTGCATCATTAATTAATTGGTTATTTTGTATTGCCTTATACGCTTGCAGAGAGATAATCAGTACGAATTGACAAGAATGACTTTAAAAGAAAACATCAGTTGATAATATGCTAATTATAAGTTTATATAACGTTATACTGGATTGTATTGGAAAGATAACTATAAAGCATATGATTACCAATTAATTGAATTATAATTGATTAGCTGCCTCTTATATTTTCTAATATTTTGATTGTAAATGAACCAGTTTCATTTGAAGTTTCATTAGTTAGTTGCAGTTGTAGTTACTTACAATAAGTTAAATGTTTTAATGAAGGGGAAATACTATAACAAGAGCATAGTACGATAAATCTTTCTCTCAATCTGACAAAATGGTCACTTCAGCTAGAAGAATAATGCATGCATATTGCATGATAAAACATGATGAAACAACTTAAGTAGATATAGTACACTGAAATTAAATAGTAAAATAGATGTACGTTACAGTGTCAATGTGTGATTCATTAAAAAATGTCATTTACAAATTCAAATCTAACTGCACTTTAACAAAAAGAACAACAGCAACAATTTTAAAGGTTTTCTTTTTGAATAAAGTTATTTAAAAACAAACACACACCGTTATGCTTAAATGTATCGTTGCATCGCTGATTGCTTTTGCTGTGACTGAATGCTAGCTTATGGTAGGGATGTTGAGATATGGAAATCCTAATTCTCTATGAGTAGACGGCTCACAGAGGAAAAGTTTCATGATATTGTCAACTATTTGTTTGAGGGAGACGCGCGTCAATTCCAGATTCCACCCGGTCCAGGAGCTGATTTTTTATTGTATTTTTATTGTGGAATTTCATGGTTTATAAAAAAACACCTGAGTTGTTAAAGATAAGAAATCGGAATCCGAGTTTACACCGGATGACCAAGCCGGGAAGCCGACATGCGCTGTCTCATCTCGTAATCTAATTAAATCTACAAATTGTAAAAACATTCTAACTTCCTTGAAGTGGGGTTGATGTGGGTGCATAGCCTCGCCTATCTCTCCCAACTCAACCCTGCGCTTATTTACAACACATCGTCCCTGGAGTTGAATAACTTTAGTTCTTGCCGTTCTGTTTATTTATCAACTTGTTTAAATCGTTCAGTAATCCACAAAATCGGGCAAATAGTTCAAATGTCACAATAAAATAACAACCTATGAAATATTTAATTGTTTGAGTACAAGTGAATTTTCTTGACCTATACACAAACAGTTTTACATTTTAAAGTTTGTGGTCAAAGTTGTGGAATGGTCTCTTTAACTTTAGCTTTTCTTTATAAGTGAAATTATGGTTTACGAAAGACACGTGCTCTGTTATTAAAAAGGGTAGTTGCGCGAACGACTTTTTATATATACTTTTTAAAAATATATATTATATATTATAAGACTAAAATATATTCTTCGTTTAAACAATTAATTGATTTTCAAGAACTGGATAAATGAATAAATTCCCCCAGCCCTCGTTAACATTAAAAACCTTGTCTGAAATCGACCTACGTTCTGTTTCTTTAGGATGAACCTGTAGCACGCTTAAAGACGACCCTTCCGCTATCTCATTAGAAAATCAATGTAAAATGTAAAATATGTTTTCTGCCTCTGTGTCGCCCTTTCTTTAAATAAGACTGAGTGTTGGAGCGATCTCTAGCGACACTATCACAGCTCACAGGACTTACTGAATACTAACCTCTCTATATTTACACGACACTTGTTTTCTGGCCACGAAGCTTTTTAAATCTTTCCATTGAAATTCTTTCCCTGTTTAAGTTGAAATCTCTGGCGGTTGTCTTAGGGGAGTAGATCGGGGTTGTTTGGGAGATGATTGTCCCTAATGATCGATAAGGGGACACGAGATTCACAACACTCCTGGCCTTCACATGCTGCTGCTGAGAGAGACAGTTCATCGGACAACGAATCACCACAAATAGACAATAAAGATAGTTTGTTAATACAAGATGACCATTTGATTATCCCTGACCCACTTTACAAAATCTCCCTCAATCAGTGCTGTTTAAATTGTATGCATAAGGCGAAACTGTTGCATTAAAATATCTTTTTCAATGACGAGGTATACGGGATATTTCACACCAACACTGATCTTTTCTTTAAGGCCATCAATAACAACGGTCAAATTATTGCAAATATCGTTTTTCTTAATTTCCGTATACGCCACGCGCTGGAGCTAGCCCACTATTTCAGCAAATACTCTATCACGTAACTAAACAAAATTTCAGTCAACTTATGTAGATCAGTGATACCGCTTCGGTTCATATCATAGTGTAGTAGATAACAAAGGCAGCTTGTTATAGTTTAGGCGCGTGTAAAAAGAGATAAAACTGGACATTTAAGATCATTTTTTGATTTCCATGCTTCATTTCCATTACCTGTCTTGAACATTATTCTTATATCTATGTCGGTTGCTACCTCTTTGTCCAGTTTGCTAGCTCTTCCATTCATGTACTCGCCTCCTTTATGAAAGTTTTGAGAAGTAAATGTTACGAAAATCGTGCTCCTGTTTGATTTAATTTGCTTTCTCTTATTTGCTTAGATTCTCCGATAAGACCTTGTTTCCTTGATTTCTGTAACTTTTAGGCTGATTCTGGCTGATTTCAATAGAACCACGATCTTGACAACAGATTGACTTAGGCTGAATTTAGTCAATATGTACGCATCCCTGTCCAATCAATCAGTGTTAGTGTAGCTCAAGAAGTTAGCCTCTATAAGTCTGGGGCAAGTGTCTCACCTATTGACCAAGCTGTGTTAGGCTGGGCTAGTGGACCCTTGGGCTTTGGGCCCCTCTCGGCTTATGTCTACATCCAATCCACTATCACTGTTAGGTTTCTCCAAAAAAGGATTAATCTGTTGTCTCAATGTTAAGCTAAATTTGAAGGTTAATTTAACTGTGTTTACAAGTTTAGAAGTCGCTGCCTTTTGTTTTCCTGTTGTCCACGGCCTTCTGTCTTGTCAGACGTAACGTTGAAGGTAGTGCGATCTATAATTAGAGCTGCTATACAGGGCCGTATTGGTTTATTATTTCCTCCTCTGTCCAATTACACAATCTTGTTAAATTTGATATTACACAAAGAATAAACAATATAAACCTTGTATTAGCTTAAGCGATTGTGTCGATGTTTTCCCGTTTACAATATCCTTCAGATTATTGTGTACGAGCTCAATGCTAACCGGTTAGCAGCTGAAACATAGTAAACGATGGTGATGGAATTTATTGAATAGTTAATTTTGAGCACACTTTGACCCGGGTAATACGTGAATACGCGGAGTACAAAATAAAGTATGAGGAAAGCTCAGAGCTCTTCTTATGGTCTGGAAGGACAAGACACACATGTTTGTTATTTGTATGTATATACGGTGCTATAGGGTCGATTAGAAGAGACAGTGTTTATGAATACCACATATCGGCTGAGGTTGCACATTATGGCTCGCACGTGAGCGACAATATTGCACAGCAGGCGATAAATAAACTTTTTATCAGACAGCAAAAATAATCTGGTGGTCAGGCTGACCAATTGAATGTTTAATAGAATTGATATTTTTTCGTGGTTGAAGGCATTACGAGAATACATATCTGAGATCGAAGAAAAGGGCTACCACATTATACTTAAGCAAAACGTCGCCACCTTCCTCGCTAGACACAAATATAGAATCCCGAGGCCTGAATTAAGAATTTCTTCTCACTTTGATGCGAGGCTAAGCAGCAGCCATCCAGACAGTCAAAGGTGTTAAGTCTTTGATAACATACCATACATGCAATTAAAGAAAACTCGTTTACTGATATGTGTTTCTTTTATTTAGACCACATTGTCAGAGATTTACGCTTTTCACATATTCAATGAGGAAGCAAGTTAAAAAAAAGTGTTGGGCTGAAAATGCATTTTATTTTTTTGTGATCGTGTTTATTTGGATTTACTGTATATCTGAATCGTCAATAAAACTACTGTGTTTTTAGGCAATAGCCAGGAAGTAAATAACTGAGCATGTGTTTTGTTTGTTCTAATAGATGCGTGCTAAGCCTTTCTTACACATACGAGGATTAATGGTTGATTGAGAGACAACCTCTGACCCCGCCAATAGGACAGACACGGGTGTTGGCAGGTTGTCAAGACCGTCATCAGGAGATAATCGTTGACATAAATCACGTGGCGTTTTCTCAATTAATCTTCACAGAATATATCTTATATATTAATGGGCTCAATACGTGTAACGCCCGTGAATGTATGCAGAAATCCTCCTTTACAGGTAATTAAATCAAAATGAGAAAGCAAAGAACGAACACCGAAATGATAGACACTAGCTCAATAAGTTCATGTGTAGCAAACATCCAGGTTTTAAAATACGGAGTATTTGGAATGCATTATACAAAGTCTAGATGATTTTATGTTTGCAGTAGATATTTCAACGGAAAATATTAAGTATCCTGAATTTATAACTATAGCAGCAAACGAGATATTAAATCGGAAGATGTTCAGAGAGAGTTGAAGAATTCACAGCTACTGATCCTAGTTGTTGCCAAAGTGATCGCTGGAAAAGAACAGCGCCATAAAGTCTTTTTGTTTTAAGAGCAATTAGAAGGTTACTGTGTTGTTAGCAATGGGCTCGGATCATTAACCCTCTGGCTTTTGTTCTGATTTACCAACTGGGTTCTCCCTTCAACTGATCACCGATTTGACTCTTTGTCACACAATCCGGTGTGGGGGCTACGTTGTGAATCGTAGACACGGTGTTATGTACTTAATCTGCGTTTAGTAAAATCTATCAAACCACGGGACACCCTTCACATTACGTCCACCAACGCTTTCTTGTGTAGAAGTAAAGATATGTAGGGAGCCGCTAAACCGCCCAGAATTAGTCGTCATGTCAGGAGATGGCTGTCAAAAATACAAGCAATCCACCCCGTGTTGATTAGGCAAATAAAGCTAGGAAAAACCACCTTTTTATGAGGATAAGATACAATGTTGTGCCCTAAAAGAATTACCGCAATAGCACGTCTTCGTTAGAGAAGATGAAAAAACAAATCAACGAATCGTTCGGTGACAAGGCGGAAACCAAAATCACCCGTCTCTTAAAAAAGCACTGCTTTCCATTTGTAAACGATTCATTAAGCCTGTTTACTGTGGTTAGGCGTGATTTAGAGGCCGCACAATGTCGGTTAATAATATATGTAATTTAACATTTCGGAAGTTTTCAAAGGTTATTTGTTTGCTTTGGTTATGGAAACAATTCAATGCAAGATTCAATAGTTCCTGTATTGGGTTACGGTTATCAAAGATGCCTGATTTTTGAATTTCCTGTGAAATATGCCATTGAATATTTTAACACACAAACATATACAAAAAATAAGACAAAAACCCCAACATGTTTGTAACACTGCGGATGTAACAAACTCATTTCTCAAAATGTTATTATATGTACCTGTCTAAATTTATTGTTTCAAGTTTTAATTAATCGCATACGAGAGTATTGTAATTGCTAAATGTCACTTATTTTGGATTTTAAAATTAGCAAACAATTATACTTGTTGATCAAGAGGAAACCACTAGGCGGAGTGAGAATAATGATTCCAGTAACACCAACTTTGTCCAGTCGTAATGCTAAATGTGACATGTTTGTGAGTCTTAATGTTTGAAAGACACACTTTATGCAAGATTACCTAGAGCAGGATGGAATGTCTTTGCTGTGGAATACAAATATGAGGTGTAAATTTACTTGATGCACAAGTATATGCTAGGCAAAATCACCTCAAACAATTTAAGTATAAATGTGACGTGTTCAGCATTTTCAAAACATTACAAGAGAATCAAAGAGTGACAGTTCTCTGTTTATCACATCGTCGGTTTCCTGTTGTTTGATCTATCATACGTAAGCAGTGAGCGTCTTCACCCAGTCTTGTCTAACAGAAATTAAAGGAAATATTGTCATAAAGCACCTTTTTTTTTAATGTACGTGTTATTTATGCTGCACTCAACGGGTTGTATTAATAATACAGGAAATATGAACTAGATGAGAAATAATATGTCTAACTGCATACGTAACTGGAACTGTGGAAATCTTAGATTAGCTAGAGGGGATAGTTTTTATTTCAAGAGAGACTGGTTTAAACAATATTTTATTTTATCCAGGATTGATGAATGGGATGTAGAAACTTTTGTCATGTATATAAAAATACTGACAGATTTCACGATGTTAGCATGGCCTTACTTATAGGAAGTCAACAGAAAGTAAGCCGTTAGCGGATATACATGCAAAGGAAGTTTTATGTAGTTGTGTATATGTGCCATTCTTAAAAAAAGGCCTAAAGTCAAATATTTAAAAAGAAGATTTATTGCACCAAGACACTTCATATCTCAAGAGATCAATTATTGTCTGTAAAAATCATAGCTGATAAATAAAATACACCTCTTTTAAAAATCGCATTAAGTCTGTACTGATTTTTATAACTAGACGAGACTACTCGACGGTTTTGTGAGCCAATGGTATGTAAAAGAAAACAGACATTTAGTTCGCGTGGTTTATTGATAGACAAAGAAATCTGGTATGGATTAATAACATAGCAAGAACATTATAAGTTAATTTCAAGCTTTTCATTTTTTTTTCACTAACCTCTAGTCATAACCATCATAAATAAACGAGGAAAAGCCAGCACAGTAGTTTAGTTTGATATTGATTGATTTCCAGTGACGCTTTCGTTCAGCGTGGGTTTATCAACATGGTGAAACTTTAAATGAACATAATATAAATAATACTGAGGTGTAATTGTGGCTTATTTACACCGGTGAGGGGGTCAGTGCACCGATTCGTCCAAACTCCTCTCTCCGGCTAGCGGAGTGGCCACTGGCTTAATGGTAGTAACTCTTGTGACGAGTCCGAGTATTCTAAAACTGTTACGGGGCAAGACGGTAACTACCTCTCAGTTTAATAGCCTCAAGGTCAGCTGGTTGGCTGAGCTGCAAGACGGGAGCCTATCTTTCACGATGCTCTTCTCGTTGCTACACAATTCCAGTGTATTTAAGGGCGTGTTGGATGGAATGCCCGAATCAACAATGCAATTGTCGACAAACATAACGTTAAACCGTCATCCGGGTCGTTGAGCGAGAATCCTCCCACGGTGGATGAGGGATTTAAAACTGTCTGCTGAAGTGAGCTGACATCAGTTGAGTTAGCAGCTCCTGGAGGAACAAGTAGTGCGGACCTGACACATACTGGACAATACACAGCCTCATATATATCATAACAGACCAGGATTGATCTACAATTGCTCATACAGGTCAGTGCTACTTTCATTATTATATCATCATCAAGACAGGGTGATGTCTTTACTATTGCAATATCTTCTGATTTCATTACTTAATACAAAGAGCTGTATACAAGTGAGTAGTTAAGCAACAAGTTTGCAAAATATTACATTTGCACTAACACATAGATGCAAAAGTTCGCAAGGTGAATATTCCATATTTTTAACCTTTTTGTTAATCTGAGTTATCCTTCTAGTTTCAACACCAGACATGTGTCTATGCTTTTGGTCAATGAATCATGTTTAATATGTGATATTACCGCATATGGTGTAATAGCTTTATGCCATGAAATTCAACATTACAGAAATGAGTTTCCTTAGTTTCATTAAACTGTTAAAGTGTGTAGGACCATTTTGTAGGGCCCATGCCAGGGATATTTTATTTCCAAATAACGAGTAATATAAATTATGTTTGCAATTAACAATGTAGCTCTTTTAATCGACAAATATGAAACAATACGGTATACTAAAATATGCGTTTAAGAGACGGGGTTATAAGTCCTAGCCCATTAAACATCTGTTTAATTCCTTATCATTGACATTTACGTTTTTTTTATTGGTTTAGTCTTTTTCAGGCCTTTGAACTATGTTAGTTAGTACTTGTATTGCATTCCATTTTTCTGAAAAGTCTTAGCTGCGCTAACAACAAATCCCGTTATTAGACATATTAGCTGCCCTAAGTACAAATCCCATTATTACACGTATACTGTTACATCCGACATTCTTCTACTCTGGCATTGTGTTGTTTCGATTTTACCAGGCTGTGTTCGGTTTGACAAAGCTGTTGTTTGCTCCTGGCTTAGTTCGACTTGAATCATGTATGAAAATTGTGCTTTCATTTGTATTTCTCATATACGTTTTTGTGCATACATGGAACATCTTCAGTAGTGCTGATTGGATAAAACAAAGTTATCTGTCTGGCTAGGGGAATGACAATATGCAGCGTCAAGCAAATATAACCTACTCTTATTTCGCTACAAAAAGTGACACTTTTGATAACTAAAGCTTGTGTTATTGCAGCTATATTTTTGCTTTACACAGACTAGTACATTGTTGTGTACCTCGTTGTGTAACATGTCTGATTGACAAAAGCCCATTAGCGACACCCACCATATTAAACAGTTTAGAAATCTGAAAAAAAGAAACGTTTGAAAACCAAAACAATCTTTACTTATTTTATTATGTGTGTGATATTAAAAGCATGATAATTAATCGCTTTATCAGGCTGGTCGCGACAAAAGCTTTATATACACAATGGCATCAAGTCAACAAGAACACATGTCTGGCTTTGTAAAACCAGAGGATGGAACGTGTTGTAATATCTATACCGAATGTTACCTGTAGTCCGCTTGGGCATCTTCCTTGTGGATAGTGCTCATGTACTCTGAGATTGTTCACGGTTCTATATTGCTAGAACTGCGTTGCTCCTTTGCCAATGTATAATAAGAACTCAGCAGATATCCCCGTAAAACAAGGAAACGTTAAACACAGACCTGTTTTCATGGTCTTTTCACACTCTATGCATATATGTAGATAGATCTGAGATGGGAACTCTCTCCCACGAGGTCAACACGTTACTTAAACATCTTAATAGATTCACCAACAAGTTTAGCAAAATGTTTGGTGGTAGAAGTACTGACATTTGACAAGGTTACATTATATATGTAAAAGAATCTATTTAACAGCGTTTGCAAACACAAAATATAGACTTTCGTTTGATTCTATGATATGGACCAAATGCGTAAAATAACTTTGTTTGGCAAAATGGACAACATACCTCTTGGGAACTTTGAAAGTTTGTTCCATGTTTTAGTGTGTTCGCAACTGAAAGAGACGTTTATATACAGTAACTCGACCTAAGTTAAATTGTATGCAATGAGTATCAAGAAAATGATACGTAGAACAGAAAACGTGTATGAATTTCAATGTTTTCTTACAACAAAGTCGACATATCGTTGTTAGTATTAATACCGTTGTCATAACAATGCATAAAGATACAACACAATTAACATAGCGGCAATTCTATCCGTATCCAATGAAAAAAGAAGACCAAACAAGCAAACAAAAACGTGCTCTTGGTGTTATTATTATTGTATTTGAAACATTGTATGCGTTCTGAAATAAACGGATGGTTGCTGACGCTAGCATGAACTGCAATTGCTAGTTTTAACATATTACAGTAGACAACATATTTTTGTATAAACGTAAAGAAAGAAAATTTTGCTTTGATTCGAACTCTATCAGGGTCAGCACTTTAACCCACTGAGCAAAAATGCTTCGCATATCTGCATATTTCACGTTTGTACTTTTCAATCTTAAGTTCTGAAGTGATTGTTTTTACCACAGAATAAGAATATAAAAAAATCCGAGAACAAGTTATAATTTTTAACACAGAAAAGTAAAAATATTTCAATGTTCCAGGATTAAGTGGACGCCTGGTCACCCTTATAATAGCTTTATGTCCTATGTGTTTTGCAATTGCTCACACGATGATACGACGACTTCAGATATGACCTTCTTATAAAGTTTAATATTGATGATTTGCCACAATGTAGTGAAATCGTCCTTCGTCTTCATAAAGCAACCTACCATTGTTCAGACATGACACAAAGCATTTAGCTTGTATGCAACAATTATTGCGTTAAAGCATGGATACAAACAAGTTGTATTTTGCTAGCAAACTTTGGTATTTGCATGGTTATAACAAAAGATTGTTCAATGATGAAGTAGCACGTCACAAAGATTATAACACAAATTGTCACTCCTTTGCGCAAATCTGAGTTATCTGTGCAGTTGCCAAAATCCTCCATATCCCTTTGTTTTTGGGCGGTGTATGTAGGACTGAGGGTAACGCCGGTGAAGGTTATCTGCTCACATAATTAACACACTGATGCAATTAGGCCTTCAGTGTTACACATGCCGTCTGCGCCCAGCCCTTTATGTCAAATGTGTAAAGATAATGTTTCAGTTTGCTCAGAATTAACAAATAATTGATATTAATATTATTGGCACACCCATGTGTGGTCACTCCGCCCACCGTTGTTCCAATTAACTACCAGTACAGTTGAGCACAGAAGTTTAAAGACTCTTTGAATCAGTGACACGTAATGAAGACGGACACTTCAACCTGCCACGAAAGATTCAAATAAAATAAACTTCCAGTATGAATAAAAGTAGACATTAATCGAAGACACTGAACGACATAGCCTATATTTGTCTACCGGGAATAAAAGTAAACAGAACATATCTATAATTACCTCTTAGTAGACTAGGAAATGGTGGCGCTATGTTTTTTGTGACAAAGTCGATTTGTATACACTTTTGATCCAACTAAAATAATAATAAAAAGCACCCTATAAATAACAAACAAGAAAGCCATGAAGCCTTTTAAATAAGTTGCAGAATATATATATCAATGAATCTTGTTATTCTAGACATTCATACCCTTTAGGATAAAGTCGATGGCTTTACGTTTTTTTGGATGACCTTATGGACATTATTGCCTTCGAGTACGAAACAAAGACAGACCAATCGTGTATCCTACAGGAATTAAAAACAAACATCATAGATTGCCTTTTTGTTGCAATGCCAACTTCCCATAAGTGTTTGTGGCCTAAGGATGCCTTTTTCGAAAGAACAAAAAAACAGATTTCTCATCGCCTGAAATAAGGCTCTTGACACCTGAGTTGGGTGATGGAAGAAACTATTGTTTTCTATTCCTTCTCCCATTACACCCACAGCATGGGATGGCTAAGGACATGGCTCCATGCGATTTCCACCGTTCGATTAAAAGCCACAACACTGATGTGACCCGTGTAAGCCAAGGATTTGAGCATTTCGTCACCCTACTCCTGATGGTGTTAACGCGTTTGTCCGTGTATCCTTTTGGTAACCCATCTATCTGTGATGTCAGAGTTACAGGAGGTCACGTTGTGGGAACTTGCAATCATAAACTGCTCGTGCAAGGTTCAACAAGCTTTCAACAGAATCTTCCCCTCTAACTTAATATTTTCCAGCCAGTAACAGGGTTCTACATTGTTTTAGTAAATTGAAGCAGTTTCAGGGATAATCAGTAACTTACAATAAACAAATAAGTAAAATGTATAAGATGACTTATTCCACTGGAAAGATTAATTAAATATTCTATCAAAGGAAATGTAATAAGCGCTCTTAGTACAACTATCTCTCTCTGTAATGGTTAATTGAATGAATACATTTTGTTAATATATAAAAGCGAAAATATATT
Source organism: Katharina tunicata (assembly GCA_032466195.1). NCBI lineage: Eukaryota > Metazoa > Mollusca > Polyplacophora > Chitonida > Mopaliidae > Katharina > Katharina tunicata. Next base: position 14,084 of record JAVFBZ010097994.1, on the reverse strand, counting down.
ATAAATAACAAACAATGCGGATAACTAATCCCCAGTAAAATAATAATTTTAAGGTCTCACACCCAGAATTCTTTTCCGCGTCAAGTGTAACTAACTTAACAGTTAATCATTTTCAATGAAGTTCATTTGTCCCGTGACTGTCCGGATACAGATGTTGAAATCAGAAGGAGGTTCCCGAACGAGTACACACGACAGAACAATGAGTGTATATTTAATGTCAGCCACACGCCCTAATCAGATCACACCATGGTTAATATAAATTAGATGTCTCCTCTACCAAATAATATTTAGAGAAACGCGAATTTATCGCGATGCATATCGGTTTGACAATTATTCAGCATTGTCAATTCCAGCTAGTGGCCTTCTCGGACGTCAGTTAAGTTTATCGAACTGACCAAACCTAAAAAATATGGTAATGCTTAAACAAGTGCCAAAATACACTTTCCGGAAAAAGCCCAAGTATTGTCTAATCAATATAATAAATGAATACAAAGTATTCGTGTCGCTCCGTCCATTAAGAAGGTACATTAGGCATCTTTGCGTTTTTATTAAATCGTTCACCATGGACTGTCTTACGTTAATGATAAAAATTGTGCACATTTCTTTGTTATTTTTATAGATCAAAATATGTGGAACTTAGGTGCCTAGTGATAAAGGGATACTTTGAATGTTTCGACGGATAAATAATATCGTGCTGTGCTTATCGTAACGCTGAACGAATCATTGTTTGCGAATTGACCGATGGTGATTTTCTAGGCGTGATAATAAATCCAGTTCAGAGGGATCAAATGGGCGTGAGGATCGGGGTTGACCAGCTCGCTGTTAGCATCTAGGGTTTGAAGTGTGGGCGGATCAGTAAAAATACTCTTGATCGAAATCATATCTATAGAGACGGAATGACTCTGATCGCACAATGTCTCGCAGTGTTTCACAAGCGGCATTTTTTTCCTCCTACGAGTTTTGTCCAGCTCGAGATACAAACTATTAACATTTGTACAAAAAGGACATCAAACGATCAATCTCAATGGAACTTCTTCGTGTTGCTTCCTTGTAGTCATTACCAGAAATACACACTTTATAACCTTTCGCTATTTCAAATTGCTCCTATAATTGTGTGACTATGCTGATTTCAAGGACATAGATAAAGGTTTAACCGAGCTGATGGCAGCCGTGCTCTGGGATAACTCGGTACTGTTGGGATTAAACATACCATTCAGATAGAAGCTATTTGGCATGAAATCAAAATTTCTATAATCTAGGCAGTGCTTGTTAAAGATGGGGAGATTATGGGCTGGGCGATTTGACCGCAGAAGCATCGCACCTCCATGCCAAGTCAGTTCGGGGGACACCAATCTGACCACAACATAACACTAATTACAATTCAAACATCAGGCGTCATTTACAAGCCATGTCCCGTGTCTGATGTCTCAGCTAGACGTCTCTCTCTGGATATCTGCTGCGCGCTCTTGTAGAAAAAACCCCCACATAAAACATCCTTTTACATGGCAGACCTTTCCCTAAATTCCGCAGCTAACTGGATTTAAAAATCTGACCACGGATTTTTGAATTGATTTGATGTTTTGACCGTTTGATGTTTGTTCAGCGGTCGCTTTAGAGTTTAGTGTCAGAGCTTCCTGACACGAAACAATCTGGTTTCACATATCCTCATTGGAAGGAATGTCCACTCGTTACAAAAAATGACTTGTTCTTAAAATCCAGTTTTCTCCAACTTCCCAGACCAACGGATAAAGGACTTTATATTACATTGCGGTAATAATGGACTTAAACTATTCTTCCTTGGAGTGTCTTTTCCTACACGTGTCTTGAGAGGAGCAGATCTTCTGTAGAGTAATGTGTAGAAAACAGTGAGATTAGCATGGGGGCTCACACTTGGACGCGTGATGATTTGACGACACTCAATCCCCAACACATTCAACACTCACATGATATATAGTGTCACACAGAGTTGACGAACATACCATTAGTTGCCGTCTTACAGCGCACTGATGATTCTTTCAGAATGAATCATTTTTCAGCTAGATTTACACAGCTTTGCCTTCTCTCGTTCGTTCATTGCCATGTCTCGTAAGCAACTTAGCATTTAGTCTGTCTGGTTATGCGTATAACTCTACTATTCACTATGGATCGAAGTGATAAGAGATGGTAAAAGTATTTTGTTTTATACTACTGAGTGACAGAGCCTGCTAGGCAAACTTCAGTTCAGTTCACTCTATTTACGGATAGTTAATGCAAACCCTGAATCGCCATTGTTTATCGGGGGCGCGGGGCTTCCGGGGCCGTAGTGCTTGTTGAACTGAGCTTCAGGAAGGGGATTTGTTGTGGTGTCCTGTATTCCGTCCTGTAAATGTCATGTGGTATCGTGTGTGTTGCCAGTGTCGTTAAGAATTGTTTCCCTCACCCACTGGGCTGGCACCACGAATTCAGAATGAAATAATCTTAAGCTATTTATTTATATAAACTATTTTATTTCATTACCACTCCAAATGACAAAGTGTAACACTAGATGTCGATTGACCACAACAGGCTTAGAGAGTTGATCTCGACAAGTTTTCATTGACTGCTTCATTATGTTTCATTATAATACATTTGCTCCAAGCAATCTCGTATACCGATGGTTTAAGACAATGGTAGTAGATAATCCGCTATTCTGTTAATACTGATACAGAATGTCATCCTGTGGAATAAGTATTATTTTGTCACATTTAGGACAAAGAGCCGTAGATCAACTCGTTAAAAAAAAGCAGAAGTAACTCATCACTGAAATCATTATTGTCATAAAGACCGACACATTAACACATGGTCTGTATTGAAAACTTCAGCTGCCCCGAGCAGACAGACTTGTCCCTCAGAGAACGAGCGTATGTCATAGACAACCGTATAAATTAAAATCATGGAGTTTAGAAACATAATTCGAAATATAAAGACGTTGTTTAATGCGGAATCTCTGTTTCAGAACTGAAGAAAATGGGTACCGTACTTTGGTTGATCATGAGTCTTCTCGTGTGGAGTCAGAGTAATGCTCGCCCTTTCTACGATGACGCCGATTACAGCAACGCAAAATTTCTAGAAGCCCTTCTTTACGGTAAGGCATCTCAATACGAAATATGTCTTAGAGAGAATACCTTTCCCAAGTTGACGAGCTGTGCCTCTTGAAGCAGATGGGTACACACGGGGACATTAAAGAGTGAACATGTACAAAGATTGTTGATCAGGAAATCACTATTACATCAACGAAGTTTCAAAGGGACCGTTTTTATCTATCATTGTTGCATCATGCTTTACAAAGAATGGTTAGGGTGCAGAAGCAGTTAATTTTTTTCTGAGACGAGAGCTGCGATGTCGATTCCAGAGAAGTTTGAGTTGTGTGATTTATTATTTTAACAGAAAAGCAACAGTTTTTTTGTAACATGATATTACCAGAAAAAAAGAAAACCAAAAAAATTCACGTTTGTTCTGACATAAAAGATTACTTTATATTCTCTTGTATGAAGGACATATAAAAACATATGTAACACAAAGTTGTAATTATTTTGTAACATTCTTTACCACGCACAACTTGTTAAACATATTTTCCAGAAAGTTTTCAAACCTATAATTTCGTAGAGGGTCCACTGTTTATGGTTTAATAATGAAACAAAGATCAGATTCATTCTTCTTGTGGTGGAAGAAGCAATCCACAAAAAAAGGGACCAGTTAAACATTATAAGCCTGATCTTTTATCTTCTACTTCCATATATGTAATGTCTCTTTCAGAGAAAACGGAGACGTTGAAGGCGGCCATCTCACTGCTGTCACAGCTGAACCTGCCCTTGTTATGTCAGAGTGTTGCTGCGGATCCACACGCCAAGTTCGCTACAGTCGCTGATCTCCTACATTTTGCCACTGTTGTCGTTCAGTCCCAGGAAAATATGACATCGAACCATGACGGTCTACAAGAATACACACCTTTACCAACTGAAATACCATTCGAAAAATTAACATCAGTCTACCCTAAAGCAGGTAACATACAATAAATATTTTACTTTAAACCCATTTGTGCACCTTTTTTTATTCTCCTTCAGTAGCTTTCATGGCTTAAAAAATACTCGGAAATTATTATGAGTATACATAGCAAACATCGAATAATATAGAATAATAAAAGAACAGACCAAAGTTATTTTCTGCAATGTTAAGCTCACGGAGTGGAGAGCAATGTCTTGTCATGATTTTTTTTACCACAACAATAAGCCTTTGTCATAACAAAAGTAATGGTATGCCCAATTAGACTGTTTTGTGGCGCATTTATCAGCCATGCCGAAAAGTATGCTGTGATATAACACTGGGCGTTGTGAATTGCACATATTATCCAATCCTCACAACGATTGTTACTCAGAGATGGCAGAAGTTGTCATTTCCAAAAGTTAATCTTATAATCTCCTGCGAGACAAATGCTAGGATTGTTGGATGAATATTTAACGGAGCCTTTATCTATTCGGGGGTTTGCTTCCTTTAAGAACGGATTTTCTAAAGAACTCTTTTTCGAGGGGAAAAGTTTTTAGTTTGTGTAGAAGCTGGCTAACGAAGCTGAAATGATATTTCTGTCACAGTGTCAATGGGTAATATAGAGAAGAGGCTCCAAAAATGGCCCGACTCAAGCTGTTACTGTTCTGGCTGATGCATCTGATTGAGAATGTAGCCAGCTCACAACACAGAACAAAGCTACGAATGTCTTTTGAGAATACAATGGGGGTATTGAACAAAACCCATACCAATCTCATCTCGTCACATGTTCAATGAATTGGGTTTTTTTTTAGTTGGAGAAAAAAAAACGCTCGCAGATATTGAATTTTTTTTTAACAGAATATTTAGAAAGTATCACAGGACTTGCAACAATACATGTGTGCTGTGCGCATATTCATGTCATTCGACATGAACATCTACTGTTTAAAACAGACACTGGATGGGCTTAGGTCTCTCTTTAAAGAAACATTCCGACCATCACAAGCCATTTTTTGTTCAAATTGTAGTTTCTTGTTTAAGCGGCATTTAGACGATGGGCACATAGCAAAAAGAAAACTAAGATGGATTATTAACTTCAATATACCCAGACGTTGAAAATCCATCTTAATCATGTTTTCATATTGTAGTTGTTCAGTAAAGATATTTTCATATAAAACTCGCCCTGGTTGTCCAAAACAACCGAGGTGTTGTTTATTGTTGGAACTGAGATCTAATACATTTAAATCATGTGTGTCCGCATTATATCTTCGTTTGGACTTAAGAAAATATGACCGATAATGCTTGCGAAAATCTACACTTTGACACAGTTATAGATCTGTCGGTGATATTTGATTTCTGTGTTTGTTTGACTCAGAAGGTATTTGTAGATTTGTAATTTGGGTGTCACTTCCTGGAGAGGGATTCGCCTCTGCTGAATCAATAGATAGCGGATCTACATATGACAATATACTTTATAACCCCTGAACCAACTTCTTGAGCTGAAACTAAGCAAGGCATGGCGAACCGTTTCTTACAAACAGTTGCTACACACGCTCAGTGTCAATCTGTAATATATCGAAGGTATTAAGTTGATGCTCTGGACTGGCAACCTTAACCTTCATCTGTACTGTTTAAATTAATAAATCTGACCCTGAACACAAAGGCATCTATTAAACACACTAACGGATTAGGCAACGATATTTTTGATTTACACTCACTTTTAATATTTAAGACACTTTTTGTATCCTCAATTCACATAGAAAAATTGAAACAAACGTCTTGCGACGATAACTTTTCCGTATCGTACTGTATCAACTTTTTTGTTATGGAGAGATGTGTTTTATTGAAAAAACTCAAATGTTAGGAGATATATAATAATCTTTTACACCCATGTATACATTTGGTTGATCGCCTATACTGATCATTTACTGGGTTACTGTGGTAAAAAATACAAAAACGTTTATTTAATTATTTAGACAATATATACAGATGTGTACTTCTTATACTAAAACGTTTAGAGTATTACAATTATTGTGTGAACAAGTAGAGTAAAGCCCTTGACAACATCGGGTGGACAAGAAGGCTGTTGTGAAGTGCATGTAGGTAGACTGTCTAACTGAAGTCCTCCGGGAAACAGTGTTATCATTCATGTCGTCAGTTACTAATGCTTCTATCACTTGAGTTCTGTTTGTTTAAAGTTACAGAGACTGTTTCACTAGAATTAGACCAAGCCACAAGACCTGCTTTCCCTAATTCTGAGATGCTGGAAAACGGATTCAAACCAATAGAAGAACTGGATAGGAAAGATATTAATGGAAAACTTCTTGAGAAGGAGCTGGTTATTAATAGCCATGATTCTATCAAGGGTGAAAATGGCTTTGAGTCGGAATCAAGACTGATGAAAAACAAAACAAAAGCACCCCAAGACAGTCATTCACATGGCATCAACACAAAATTGCCAAAAATGAAAAAGGTCTCTCAGAAACAGAAACAATCTACGACAACTAAAATACACACAACTGAGGCTCCAGATACAGAAACCGTTCCCCAGACAACTGAAAGCTCTACATATGTAACACTAGAGAGTGAGAATAGTTTCACTGAACTGCCATACACTCAGAGACCTAGGCGTCCGGACGAGTCTTACTATGGCCGGTCTGACCAGAAACCAAGTCAGCCCACGTCCGGTCACTCCAGACCAGGGTTCACTACTCCCCTACACTGGCTCATCAGAGAGAAGTGGCCTCAGATGGAGAAAAGCACCCAGGAGTTACTCAAAGAGGGCAAACTAACCAGTGAAGAGTTAAGCAGGGAGATTGTATCAAAGGGTGAGACTGATAACAATACCAGAAATAATCACACAGAAGAAAGTCTAACTTCCAGAAAACCCGATACTACTCATCCTACAATCCAAACAACAACAACAACAACAACAACACACCAACATAAACACTTACACATAAACAGTACCGAAAGTAAGATGACCACTGTCACAAAGCGAATGCAACCATCAACTGTTTCCAGAACTACCAAAGTCTCTTCTTCAAAATCATCAAGAATTAGTAACAGCAAAACTACAACCAGCCACAGGCAGAACAGTACTGACAACGAAACAATGGATGTCACAGTGACTGTCAGTCCAAGTACACCTAGCTCTTCCCTTACTCCAAGGAAATCTCCTTATCTGACAACTAAATTAGTCGCCAAGACATCGAGTCAAGCACCAACAACATCCACGTCTACGGATACTCACAGTACACTAAATACAAGTGAAATTATCCGTTCAAACGAAACAAAACAGACTGGTGCCAATAGCAAATCATCTCTTTCTAAATCAGTTAAGCCAATATTTACAACAATTAACATCACACAAATTTTAGAATTGACAAAAACTGCTTCGCCTGGCCAAAGCACAACACAGACTGCACCTACGAAGACAAACGTGCCAACAACTAAAATAACATCAACAGGTTTGGCAATGACAACAAAATTGAAAACAAGCACAGTTCCTACAAGACAGACAAAACTCGGTAATAACAAAACCACTACGTCTCCAAGCGCAACATCGACAACATTGCCCATAACGTCACAAAGCCAAACAACCAAATCTAGCCACAATCTGACGGCAACAACAGAGATGTCTAATACAACGTTAAAGCCTCTCAATGAAACTACGTCACAAGAATTGCAAACACTAAACATAACGAAAATTGCAACATCGCATTTGCCTCCAAATCTCACAACTGTTTCTAATTCAAGAACAGAGGCTACAACTTCTGCGATAAAATCAACAATAACTCAGAAATCAACGAGTCCAAAATTTACATCCAAGCCAATTCCAGTTCTAAAACACGACAATTCATTGGAGAACACTGTAAAAGTCACAGATTCACAGAAGCCATCCTTACGAGAAAAAATTGTGCCAGTGCAAAACAGCCGAGACTCTGACCGTAGCGATATCGGTGACTATGGCAACGAAATAACACAGGAAGAGAAAAAGGACTACATTGCTCCTGGACAAAATGGCGACGACAGTTTTGGATGTAAGTATCACTTGTTTTACGAAAATATATAAAAAAAAAAACCCACAAAAAGTCCACATTCCCCGGAAAACATCATTTTCATTTTAATTATCGACAATATCCGGAGTATTTTCCCATTAAATAATAATTCAACATGCGCACAGATGATAGTTTAACGTCACACACAAGGGTGTTTACTAGCATGTGAAGGGATTGCTTGTGTGTGATGGGAAATGGGAAGGAACACTCCTGACAAGCACTCCACGATCCTTGCAGTCACACATGGACTTTTCCACTGTACCTAATATCCACCAACAAAATCTTGTTACAGTGCAATGCTTTAAAAGGGATTAAGTCCGAAAATGAACTTATCGCTTAGCCACGTCCCAAAAAGGGAGCAGATCAGTTAAACGTTCCCTTATCATTATAAGACATCAAAGCACACAGTCCAATTGTACGTTTAAATGATCATTTATCATAATCAAAATATAATTGGTCAATACTTAAATATGTCTGCAACTATTCGCTAATCTGTTTAAAAGCAAACACAATACAAATTAATAAGTGTTTTGTAATATATCACTTATAAAAGGAAACTTCTACCAAGGAAATCATGCTGGAATAGATAATATATTTCGGCTTTACTTTGCCATCATCATTTCTATATTTTAATAAGTTAACCAGACCATGACAAAATAAAACCGAAGATGTATTGCAACGGCACTGCCGTGTTCGAAGCTTCTCTCGCATTCGTCTTACTCTCAAAGCTGATACGCGGAACGCCTGGCTACCAAGAAAGAATGTCATTTAAATTAAATCAGAATTATTTTCCGCAATATGTTTTTAGCGAGTACTCTTCTGCATATGCTTGCCATGTGTTTTTTCTGTTTTCAGTTTTCACCTGCCCGACGATATTCGGATTCTACCCTGACGCTATTAATTGTGGACAATTCTACATCTGTAGCTGGTCAATACCCTATCATTTTGATTGTCCTGTAGGGACGGTATGGAACCCAGAACTCACGGTCTGTGATTGGCCCTTTAATGTTAACTGTGGAACTAGGCCGTGGTTTGGACAAACCGCTTTCGAGAAACATTTCCTCCCGAACCAGTTATAGGAGTGTCCACCAGTGAAATCATCCGGTTTGGTTCACTCGGTGATGCTTCTATTTTCATACGAATCATAATGACATTGTAAATATCATCACATATGTGGAGGGCCATGGACTTGTATATATATTTACAAATTGGTATTTTTATTATGTCATGTATTTTCTAACCAGTCTAGATTACTGGATACCATACCGGTATTAAAAGCTGGTGCTCATACCAGTATTGAGTTCTGGATTGCATAGCAGTATTGAGAACTTTATCCCATATCCATATTTAAGCGAAACAAGTTGATGTGACCAGTCCATGTCGATTACACGTCTCATTATCCCATGGTCTTCTCAAGATGGTGAGAGAATGGGCGCTGAGCGGTAAACTTGACATGACCGAACAACAGACACTCCAGCCGCATACCGCCAGTCAACCTAAATAACATGACAAGATGTCTAAATTGCTTTCACAAACTTATAAACCCCATGTTTGTGTCCAGTTTTGTTTATAGAGTTTAACAATGAAGCTTGTATTTGACTAGGGTTATATTTGAACGCTGGGCAAGCGTAGTGGAATACTTCGGCAACGAGTTAGGATTTTCCACGCTGCCTTTGAATGGTGTTGCCATGTTTGTCCACCCAACTTAGCCAGCATTAAAAGACACGATCGACAAAATGCTGTCAAAAAATGAGAAAAAATCATTTTCACTCGCATTGAAAAATGTACCACGCCTTGATCTTCAACGAAAAGCAAATATTCTTTAAGCTGAATGCTTTGATGAATGTGTTTACCTATTGTGAAAAAATCTCTCTAGTTATATTTGTTTTTGAATTATTGTGTATTTCCAGTAACAACATTGTGCTGATTTTAAATATTTATTTATTGTTTTTTTTCTCGATATTGTCAACAGAGACCCATGCTGTGATGAATATGGGGTTATTATTTATGATAGGGATTTAAAACCATGTTACAATTGTAATCACTTCACAGACGTCTTGCTCGCGTGTCCTTACTTTGTGATAAAGGATTATCGAATATTTACTAGGAAAACATTTGAAAAGAACGACACAAATACTTACTCTGTGAAAGCTTAATTAATTGATTAGGAAGGAATGCTACCTTCAGAATCTATTTGCTGAACAAACATCAATAAATCTTGTGACAAGATGCGATACAGTACAGTGTATAATTAAACTACGTCACATGTTCTTTTTGATGAAGCGTCTCATAATATAATCGCTTCGTTTATGTATATTTCCACATGTTTATTATCATTTGTATATTTTAACCACTGGAAAAATAAATATTTCTTGACTTAACACTGACTTTATTGAAATCATTACTTTAATTAGTTAGATTAAGTCACAGCGGCAATACATGTGAACAGTAGAAATTCACGATGAAATTAGTCCTGCGGATTTCCAATTTCTTGCAGGTGATGCTTATTTTAATCCAAACTGATAGTTTAGTAACGAAGTATTGATAACTAAAGATGATTTTGTTATAATAGCAGACAATGAACGACTAACTCCTCTTTACGGTGGAAAGAACCTGGAAATATGTTGCGTCTGAGTATAAGCAGCAGATTAAAAAACGGTTCTCTTTTGAATTTCCTTCTCTTGTTTACATTATGAATACAATTGTATGGTGGAGAAATCAATAACAAAAAAATCACCTCAAAAAAATGTATTTTGGAGAATATTTATTGTCATTAAATGGTTTACAGTGATTAAAACTTCTTGATACTAATATATTTTCAAGATTTATTCTTTTTAAATATATACGTGAATAAACATGATGAATTTTTTAATATCGCCTGACGTTAAACAATATCTATCCTGGTGGAGGCAAGCACAATTTTCTTTCTCTAAATTTATACAAAAGTATATAATCCTGACAAACAATCTTCCTCGGCTTTCGATTGGTGTGTGGATACTGAGGTGGAGATACACTGTTAAGATAATTTCTTGTGTAATCATGATATTCGCTAAATTAAACAGGCTATGTACTGAACCGATTCTAATCAAACTGCTCGTTGAACTACCGCCTATATGACGGCTATTCTCCTTTCCTCGGTGTCTGGAACACACCCTGGAGTATAACCGGTGTGTTGTTAAACGTTGTGTTCACATCACATTATCTGCTGTTCGTTCATTTCCATTTGAGGGAATATCAGACAAAGCGTATTTAGTATCAGTAAATAACACTGACAAGCATTTGTTTCATAGTGGATTCAAGTTTTGCCTGCATACTTACTGACTCCATATTTGATTGATTTATCAAATGATAGTAAGATGATCTCTATTTATTATCTGGTAAGATCGTGCTAACGAATCAAAATAGATATATGTGAGAGGCTCCTCATTGTTAATTTTTTTCCTGAACATAATTATAAAAGGATTCACTTTTCCAACTTCGATTGCTACTTATTTGTTACTTCGACGTTTAAGCCTTGTTTGAGTTGGGTTATTTGGGCGATATATGTCGCAACACAGACATCTCAATTCGTGGAGCGGAAGGAACCGAATACTTCCATAACGTGATCATAGATTCTCTCATAGACACACGTCTCGCGAGAACTTCTGATATGTCATGAGAGCTGCAGACAAGAGCAACTCAGTTTTTCTGTTCACCGCTAGATACATGTTAACATTCCGCAGACAATGATAAACAATAGAGTTACAGAAGACCTTCTTTGATCAGCGAGTGCTGCCCGTGTAGTCTTTACCTTCATTGTGTCATGATCAAATTAACGCCACATCCGTCTGTATCACAAGCCATTTATTATGACTATGTGTCTCGGCTCACAATAAGAACCTGTATGCCAATGCAACGCATTCGAAATTTTCAAAAAACAAACTCGATGCTCTTTTTGTTATGGTGATCGACCCTAGGTCAAACTGTTTAAAAAGTAGATTGTTTCCTCAATTAGAATACATACTTACAGACATACATATTTAGATATTCAATAGAATGATTCGCTACATGACTACAACTATACGGGCTCTGAAGCATAAATGGCATGCAGTCGGCACTGACGGAATGTTCGCGATATAAATGTACCCCACTTACAATATACTGGGTTGGGAAAAGTTCCGTTAGATGACGATAAGGGAAACTTTAATTCAGATTTAGAAGCGGGGTAACATAATAATATGTATATATGTTGTAGTTTTTATTTATTTATTTTTTTAATTTTTAAATTTGGTTGTTGTTGTTGCTTAAACTACCAATATTCCTTTAAATTTAAACTTATTTATCAACGTCGAATTGGGATAGAACAAGTCTCTTATTGGGACTTTATTCAGGCCATGTCATGCTTTTATATTTATTTATGGAATTCAGTTGTTCATATGGTGAATAAAAACCAAAACCAAACCAAAAAATTAACAACTATTGTTTAGCGATAACCACTTATTGTATGTGATAAAAACACAAAGTTTCGATACATATGGCTGTATCGTCTTCCGCTGTAAAATAAACTGACACATATCATGAGTGGCTGAACAGTGTATACTAGCTAATAGTTATTAGTTATTTGTACAGTTGAAGTCATCTTAATTCTTCTCCGTTGTTCCCGTAGTCGGACAACTGAAATGTTTAGGGATTCGATGCATTTCACGCCCCGGGTTGTTCATCGGCAATCGTCGGTTATCTTGTTCAGCGAACAAAATGATTCGAAAACAATACAAGAACAACTGTAAACTGCAAATGGTTGGTGACCATGACAGCACTGTTATCAACATTCAATGTGTTAAAGAAGGGGACATGACAGCACTGTTATCAACATTCAATGTGTTAAAGAAGGGGACTATGACAGCACTGTTATCAACTTTCAAAGTGTTAAAGTAGGGGACCATGATAGCACTATTATCAACATTCAATGTGTTTAAGTAGGGGACCATGACAGCACTGTTATCAACATTCAATATGTTCAAATAGGGGACCATGACAGCACTGTTTTCAACATTCAATATGTTAAAGTAAGGAACCATGACAGGCACTGTTATCAACATTCAATGTGTTAAAGATGGGGACCATGGCAGCACTGTTATCAACATTTAATGTGTTTAAGTAGGGGACCATGACAGCACTGTTATCAACATTCAACATGTTCAAATAGGGACCATGACAGCACTGTTTTCAACATTCAATATGTTAAAGTAAGGAACCATGACAGCACTGTTATCCACATTCAATGTGTTAAAGATGGGGACCATGACAGCACTGTTATCAACTTTCAATGTGTTAAAGAAGGGGACATGACAGCACTGTTATCAACATTCAATGTGTTAAAGAAGGGGACTATGACAGCACTGTTATCAACTTTCAAAGTGTTAAAGTAGGGGACCATGACAGCACTGTTTTCAACATTCAATATGTTAAAGTAAGGAACCATGACAGGCACTGTTATCAACATTCAATGTGTTAAAGATGGGGACCATGGCAGCACTGTTATCAACATTTAATGTGTTTAAGTAGGGGACCATGACAGCACTGTTATCAACATTCAACATGTTCAAATAGGGACCATGACAGCACTGTTTTCAACATTCAATATGTTAAAGTAAGGAACCATGGCAGCACTGTTATCCACATTCAATGTGTTAAAGATGGGGACCATGACAGCACTGTTATCAACATTCAATGTGTTAAAGATGGGGACCATGACAGCACTGTTATCAACATTCAATGTGTTAAAGATGGGGACCATGAC
>JAVFBZ010097883.1:5988-19217 GCA_032466195.1 Katharina tunicata | reverse complement strand
ATATATTAAACATGAGGAAATTTATGCCATTTATTATCTATTAACTTCCTTCTCAGTACTTTATTTTTCCTGGAAAATCAAGAAAAAATTTAAACCATTGACTTTTTAAATCTAGAACTAGAATCTGTTCAGTACCAAAGAGTGTTATCCCAAAAAGACAAAAATACTGTGAACACTCACTTTTTAGACAACACAAGAAACTATTTAATTTTTTAATCTGTATGCCAAAATATTCCATCTAAACCTCCATTTGGACTTTTTCTTCTTCTCTTAGTGTCAAAGAACCTGAATCACTCTCACCAACATTATCAGAAATAATAACTTTGTTTTGCATATTTAATAAGTTGCCTTTATATTGTCCTAGCATGTCTAGAATAGTATATAAGGGAAGTTTTCTGGTGGCTGCAGAGTTCGTGGGGTGGTTTTTAGAAGGTTTCTTCTTGGTTTTCCACCACCATTTCCATCGAATAATGTATAAATAAATAAAGTTTATTCAAGATTGCTGTTTAAGTGTACCATAATATAAGAACTACCGTGCTGGATTTTAGCCGTACTTTGCCTTTTTTGTCAGTTAGAGCCCTGACCCTGCTAGCCAAAGACCAGAGTCAAATCCCGGTGGAGGCAAACAACTTTTATTCTCACATTTATTAATATATCACAGAATGCCTCTATGTTAAAATGCAGCTAAAGAAATTTACCTCCCCTTTATTCTTATACATGTATATAATCTCTTAGAATGGATAGATGCCTTTTTAAAAGTGATAACATTACCTGTAAAAGGTTCACATGTGCTGACTAATATATAGAACATGTTTACAAATAGGAAGTCGCATGTAAGCAATCGACAGACAGTGTGGAACTCAAAGACAACCCATGGTCATACAACCACATGATTTTCTACTGTCATGGTGGCTGTCATTTTCAGTCAAGCTAGACACCACCAACTTCATTGACAGAATGTTGTATTGAACTGGTATCTGCGGCAGTTTAAAAAAAAATATCCATTTGAACATTTCGTATACCAAATCACACACCGAACACCATTAGTAGTTATTTGATTATCTGTGATCTGAAAAGTGCTATAAATATAACGGGTACCTCAAAAGTATTTGAATATTAAAAATGACCCTGCGATTACAAAAAATCCACAAATGTTTTAGCACTATGAAACGTCCCGAAAATTGGCAAAAAAGGGAAGTTTTGCTATTTGTGATTTGGTAGCCCACTACAGGCTGTGCCAGATCAAAATGAGATTTAATCTGGCTTTAGGTGACGGTTTAGCATGTGTCAGGCCAAATAGCTGTCTGCCATCCATTAATATCAATATGATGTATTGTTGATGCTGAGCACTGCAGCTTTGTCTCATCAACATCTATTAATAGATTTTTATTGTGCAGGATAGAGACATTTGATCTGCTGTAGTATTAGTCAGGGATTTTACTCATTGAGTTGTAAACACTTATGACAATAGTATTTTGGTTAGACAAGAGCTGGTGCAGTCTAGCTACAGCTGTATCAGATCGAGGACTTGCCTTCTAAACCAGATTGAAGAAGACTTTAGACTCAATGGATAATGAATGCATTGTTGTTTACCCTCTATGCACTCTTCCAGATTGTAACAGCATAACAGACAATGGCTGGTTTCGGCTACATGTATTGGCTAATGTTGGGCTTAAATACAAATAAACTATGAATAATGAATGCAGAGATTCAAATTCGGCAATGATGTTGTTCGTCAGTGATAGTATTTCCCCAAGCATTATTAATTTTATGTCTCGGGTTGAAAACCGAGGACACCTGTTCTAAAGTATCTGCTGACCGTTTAGGTCTGTGCATCTACTACATCCACTCTGTTGAATCTTCTGAAACCTCATTATTTAATAGGTTTTGCTGTTTGAATAAATTCTCAGCCAAGGCTTGTTTTGGTTAGAATATTCTAAACCTTCTAAGGCATGGTCATTTGTATTATCACAGAATAGGGGCTGTAAGTCACGTCATGTGAGGAGAGAGATTTCACGAGAATCCTGCCACTTCTGGGTACATGCTACTTTTTTTATTAGATATAACACCACATGTGAAGTTAAAATGTGACAATTGTCCCGTCCGGTTCTATAGCTGAACCAAAAACCATTGAAAAATGAAAGACCACTAACCAAAACCAAGCGCCTCAATTTCGAGGATGTACCCGGAAGTGAAGCAGAAGCGAACAAGACTTGGAACCTATTATGGTGTGCAGTGTTTTGGTACTCTAAGGCATTGATCAGTTTGATAAAAGGGCAGCATACAGTTACATGTAAGTCGTTTTGTCACTAGTTTGAGAACTCTCTTGAAGTGAGAATAGATTACATTTCAGAAAATGTACTGGTCAGAAATCAAATTAGATTCGAACCCAATATCCCCAACCAGGTGCCAAATCACCATCAGTAAATTGCATCCACCAATAGTTATCAGATAACCAGTATTCGACAATGTACACACATAAGATCTATATTAAAACCTGCAAAAGCCTAAGTTCATTCAGCTAGTCTTTTACTATCAGTGGCTGTTAAACCCCTAGGTGGACGGAGAGTTCTGTAAAACTCATTCCCCTCTACCATGTGGGGAGCAACAGCTGTGCTTAAACACATATCTATCTATATTGGAGTGGTTGGGAAATACACTTATAACCCATGTCATGGGCACAATCCATTCTGCCTGCCCAGACAGATAGTAAACTCTATATCATATAGCTTCTGGAACACCATACAACCTCAGCCACTACCAACCTCCCTACATATGTTTCAACAGCTTCTCCGCTAGCTCAGCCCATATAGTATACTGAACATGTAGGTGAGCTGTCCATCTACATTCTCTGTGGTTGTGCTTTAACAAGTTGGATCAAAGTCAGTAGAATTGAAACAGTAAGCCTTCTTAAAGAATCTGCTGGATCAACATTTTAACCGTCGGTGTGAGCGTAGTGTCAAAATTGTTTGCAAACTAGGAGGTAGCTTTGCCATTTTGATATGGATTTACAGTTTGTTGATCAGTGAGATTTTACATCTACTTCAACTTAGCTTTGGAAATACTGCATATTATATCACATATCTTTGAACAAGTATCACATGTCTGCGAACCAACTAGTATATATAAGTGGCCGCACCAATGTGGAAACTTTGAAACCTTGGTACCTGTGAGTGATAGTGTGTACATGTATGATTTTCATTTATAACTACTAGAGACACCGTGCCTACCCCGGTGCATACATACATGTTGAACAGCTGATGTTTGGTGTCTATGCAAGACCCTTATTATCTATTGAATTGCTCTGTTTCATGGATCTACCTGTGTGGTGTTCCACAGAAGTGCAAGGTAAATAATTCATGCACCTGGGCTATCTTAAAGATTTCCATACCAGTTTGTGATGAAAGGTAAGTAATCACATCTACTCGTGAATCTGACACTTCATCACTTGAATATATTAGAATGTTCTCCATATCGTCTGATTTTCTTTCTTGTCAATCAATGCAGCTATAACTGTTTGAATATATATCGCTGTTTAATATGTGAAATACCCTGGAGCATGGCATAAGACACCAGCCAATTATTCAATCAATCTTGACAAGTTAACGTGTTAAGACTTAAAACATCTGTTAAATCCCCTCCAATGTATCTTTGTTTGTATCTGTTCTGGTTGTGACTCTTTCTGTAGCTAACTTGTAAGCTGAACCTTCTAAATCTCGTGAATGATTTATTAGAGTTAGAATTTGGCATGCAATAGCACTCAGTCCAAATGTAGTTTTATAGTTGTCAAATCATTTACTGAATACTGCTATCTGAGAGATTATTGAACACGCCTTCATGACATTGCAAAGTAGCAAAAATCTAGCATGATTTGTTCATTGCCATCTGGCTCAGGGCAAAATGCTTAGAGCTCACGATCATGCTGTCATTCTTAGCACTGGAGGAACATTATCTTTCCAACAGACATGAAAGAGTAGTGAAACTACATAAGTTTGTTGTGTAAGTGTCGTTTGCTTACTGTTAGAATGCAACACATTGTATGGAGAAATGCCTTTTTGAACAACGTTAAACAACAATCAATCAGATTAGAATCGAAATGCCAATTCACACTTAATGCGACGCGAGGGTTGCCGTGCTGTAGCTCTGTTAAAAAAGTCAAGTGTCAATTTATACAAGTTGGATGTGGTATCTCACGGTTCCCTACGCCCATGAGCCTTACCAAAATACAAGAATGAGCTTGGTTATTTTACCAAACTCAAGTTTAAACTGTCTTTGCATTTAGAATCAGACTTTTCCAATAGCCCGAGTTCGAAAGCGAGGCTATAATTGAATCATCGTTTTGGAAAAATCCCCGTCTTCAAATTTGCTGGAGTTAAATCTTTGCAATTAAAGAAAAGATATATGAGGCAACTGAGTGGATAATAACAGCGCGACAAGATTTGAGTTGCTTCCAGTGTGCACTATATTAGTATTACATAATAAGCTGTGTTCTATATTTTACAAAGCTTTGAATTGTCTTGTCATGACCTGTGTGAATTGGCATTAAAGCTGACTTGTATAACAGTATCAAGTCTTCAGCAAATTACCTTGGCTGTTTCCATTTACTTTAAGAATGGAATAATTACATCTGAAAGATTGGATTTTATTACCAGATATTTAAATCCCGTTTATCCTGTATTATTCTGTGCTATATATGGTTAACTGACATCTGTTCATAAGGATATATTGTACATTTTATTATATTGCTAGAAATTGATTAACAACAGGTGTTGACAATGGATTTCATTGCTGCTATAAAATTGATGACCATATGCTTCAAATATTTTATTTTTAAATTTTTAACATTATTTTATTTTATTTTTTTCCATTTTGATATAGTATCAGTTACAATTAGATTTAATGTTAAGATGGTATAAAATCAAATTTGTCACAAACAACAGAATTTGATTCCTTGTTTTTTTAATTGTTTTTTTTTTCAAAGTTATTTCTATTTCTTCAGATTGGTTGGTAAAAAAGTAAAAATTTTATTTTAGCATTTTTCAAATTCTACTGAATTTCATGTTAACGTATTCTGGCTTTACAAAATATTTGCATATTTAGTTATATATTACCCTATGCTATCCTGAAACTGGTAATTTCAAACTTCCAAATTATATATCGTAAGTGTTGTGTAGAAATTGTTAGCTCACCGTTTTCACCCATTTTTTTATGGACAGAAATTTAGCAGACCATCTACAATTATGTCAAGTAGTTCATTGCATTTTATGATGCTCCTGTGCCCTGGTACTATCTGAGTTAAGGGGAATCAGGAAGCCACCCATTTTTTTTTTTTTTTTTTTTTTTTTTCTTCTCTTGTGAATGGATGTGATGTCCTTTATGTTGTCGGCTTCACGTTAGGTGTTCCTTGACACATTGAGTTGGCTCGCCGTCACATCAGAGAAATAAATTCAACCACTTCAAAAAAAAACCTAATCAAACTAACAAACTTTATAATGCACAAACAAAACTCAGGGTGTACAGGTGATGTGTAGAGCTTTGCAGTTTCAATGTTTGTTCGTTTGGTCCGTTTTTAGTAACTCTCAATTAATCTCTTCTTGTGAAAGTGGAGTTAATAATTCCAGTGAGAGTAATTACCTAGATTCATAAATTGATAAGAAACTTGTGGTCAATTAGAAGAACATTTGGCCTGGCATTTAGCATAATTACCAGTTAAATATAGGATAATAAAGTTATCATAACAATTTATAATTATTGTAGCATTTTCATCGCTAATTGCTCCTATGCAGACTGGCCTGATCTCTGTGCCTGCAGCCCAAGCTGAAGCTGTCCATTGGTCATTGAGAGAAGCATGACAGTGAGATTGACCGCTGATATGGACAGCTCAGCGTGTGCAGCCATGTGTGACATGCTGATTAAATTATGGCCAAACTCGATCAGGCGTGACTAGTGTTATGGAGCAGTATTGTGTTATTGTTTGCTGGTTGTTATGTTACATGTCCACTCTTTCTCAGATGAGGGCTTTTATTAATGTCGCTTGATTTACATTGAACAGGTGTACAAGTCATGACTATTCAATTTTGTCTGAATATTGTACATAGACTTCATTAATACCACAAGACTTTAAGTTAGTATTGTCCTCAGCCAAAAGTACTTCAATTACAGTCAGTTTAATATTGACCAAATCTAATAGTAACATCAATTGAAGTAGGCCATTTTATTGACCTAAGAAAATATTACCTCAATTACAATAAGACCATTTAGTTTTTACCTAAAATAGTATAATACTGCAATTACAATAAAAACATTTACTTTTTACCTAAAATAGTATAATACTGCAATTACAATAAGACAGTTTAGTATTGACTATTGACTTTGGCAAATAATGCTTCAGTTATGCCTTGTGTTTGAGAAATGAGTGGCTTCATGACAGATGACAATACTGTAAATCACCTATAATTTCGACCATGCATAATGCTCACCTTTTTGCAAGTTGTGGAAGTATTATATCATGTAAACAAGCCAATTTAAGTTTATGGTAAAATCCAGATTCTCCTTTAACTGGAAAACTGGTGTTTGACTCTCAGACATTATTTTAAAGTCCTTAAAATAGCTATCAAACTCAAAGTATTAACTTCATGGTCGAAATTTTAGGTGATTTAGGGTACTAGCCACAGATGTAATTTCACTGTTATTCAAAACCATTTTCTTTGGGAAAAATTATAAATGTCAAAATTAATATGTGTGTCAAAAAATAAAATATATTGTGGCTGTTAAACATGATTGGAAAAAGGAAATTAAATTTTTGTTTTTAACAATTGGAGTATTTCAATATCTCGTTTTCTGGGGGCAAATATAAAAAAAAAGTCCAGATAAACTTTTGGTCTTGAGTAGTATTATCCTCTGAAGTTTGATTAAAATGACAGCAAGAAAAAAACAGTTTGACTTAGACTACCATTACCACCGGGTAAAAGTGATTAAATCTGTCTAGCCTGGAGAGTACACAAGCTATGCAGGTTAAGAACAATTCGGTTTGATCACGATCATCTATCTGGTTATCTTCTTACATACTATGATATGTATCTATTGTGTTATTTGATGTTACACTGTTAAATATATTGTGTCCGTAGTTTTTATTTTTTTTTTCTCACCTTTATTTAAAACCTATTTTAGTATTTTTACATTTTTCTTAAGGTGTTTTTGGTACATAATTTATTACCTACATGAAATGTGTCTGGCTGATCTAGTCACTTGGCTAATTAAGCCATAGTTGCCTGAAGGTCTGTTTGTTACTGTGGACATATTCCGCTAAATAGAGTAGTTCAGTGCCCAAAATTATCAACATGCTCTCTCCCTTACCTAATAGTTACTATACTGTAGTGTTGCCATTTTGAAGTGGCTGTAACAAATGATAGGTGGGGTTTTATGTCGTTCTTCATGTTGTTTCACTCATGACAATCTTCCAGCCTTTTGTGTTAAGGCAACTACCCTAGATGGTTCTGGTAATAACGACAAAAAGACAACGGAGGATGCCACAATTAATAGGTTTCGTGATGCCGTTGTTTCAGAGAGAACCAGGACCAAGCAAGCTCCTTCTAAATAAAGCCTCTTGTGAAGTTTCCATGGCACAAGTTATCAACTACCAGAAAACAAAAGAATTTTTAATTTTTAACTTAAGGAAATAAAAATACATGAATCACAATAAATCATATGTATGACTGGGTGAAGTTCAATATGGCTGTTTTTCACTTCAAGTGGTGGTCATACTGCCCAAACTAAAAATTGATGTTCCTTGATGCTCTCCGAGGTACATGCAAGCAACACCAGAAAGCTGATTTATTTATTTCTGACCATGTCTCATCATTTATGGTTGACAGTGATGCTTAGTGCGCTTCCTTCCCTCTCACCCCTCCCAGGGTGAATATGAGTGCAATAGCCTTAAGTACCGTCTAAATCCCCCAAACAAACATAGAAAGCCCTTGCCACTTTATGTTGGGATGTATCCTTCTACTAGACACATCTCTGGAGCATATAACTGCGCTTTATTCAGGTTTCTTATCTGGAAATCTAGGTGGCAGTTGGCCATTAATCCAGGCTACATGTACATCATTTAGTGCTGTGTTTTCTATGAATGACTAATCTTCAGAGATGTTATTTCTGTATCAATTGACATCTTTACTAATCCAGGTAACTAAACAAATTAGGAACACAAAGAGTTCGTAGCATTTTGCTTTGGTTTGAACTTTGCAGGCCAGGAAACACATGTTTTTGCAGTTTTTAATTTATGACGTGCTTTTTGTTATTTGCAAAAGTAGATGTGTTGCTTAATTAGGACTTTAAAAAAATATGCGGAAATTGGTGCTCGATCCCAGCGTTATTAAAGGAAGGGGATCTGTAGTGGTGTCATGATGCACGCCATGTGTGATTCTTTCAGTAATCTGTTTGAGAAATAATGTTCCAGTAGTGGTCTGTGTACAATAATAATACTAAAACTTTAACTTAAGCAGAATTACTATACAGAACTATGATTGTTATTCCTGATGTATATAATGTGGCACTGTGGGCCTTTTGATCTGTAATCCATCTGGGATAATACATCAGAGCCCTAGAGATCGTTATCTATTGACTTTAGTGTGTGCAGATTAGGAGTTCCAAACAGAATGATTATCTTTAATCCTGGTTGACTACTTTGCGTCTATAATCTGCCATCAAAGATTTGTTCAAGATTTTAATAACTGAAGAAGAATCCGTTTTTTTAAAATTACATACAGAGCTTTTGCATGGTTTTGCTCTTACTGATTTATAAAAAGATGTTTTTTGTGATTGGTATGAATTGGAATTTCTTGGAAGCGTGTTTAGTTCTTCATTCAGATCTAATTAACATTCATCTATTTCAAAAGGAAACCTGTTGAATTCAAAGATAAGGATTGTTAACATGACAGTTGTACATTTATTCCATCTGTTAAATTGTTTGTGCGTCTGATGTCTAATTTAAAATTGTGTTAAATAGTCTGCTGCAGGAACTTGCAGTCATACCCCGGAATATGTCTTCAATAGTTCGATTCCTGACATGTGTACAGTGTGCGTTACTACACTGGTATGAGCGGTAATCATCAACTTGCCACTTCACGCTGTTTGAATCCTCTCGGAAATGTCTGTTCAGTATAACAGCTAATTTTGTAACTACTGTTGCCTAGCTACTTGTGAATTCATCACTCACTCCACAGATCTTAGTGCGGACAAACCAGGTGTGACATTTTATTGAAAATAAGATTGATCCTTAAGAAATGCAGTTATTTTTAGAAGTCCTATGACAGTTACTGATGTCAACTTTCATATTCTTAGGTTATTTTTATGCCAGAATGTTAAAAATAGAAAAATATGGAGCAAAGTTAGTTTGAAGAATAATGAGCATGTCGTTAAAATATTGACCGATCAAGTTTTTTACAGCACAAGAAATGTGATACCAACAATAAAGGCAAGTGCACAAATCCACTGTTTCGTGGACCTGGCTAGCCTTTTGTACTTCATCAAGATATCAAAATTAGTGACAAAGCTTGAAAATTCAATACAAACTTTTCTTAGCGAATTAAAAATAGAGTAGCATTTTTAGAATTGGCTAATTGGTTACAGGGACCTGCAACTTGAGACTTAACAAACCAAAAATGAATGACCGCAGGTTTTCATTCATAAAAGATTTTTAATGAATTCTTCAGACATGCCCAGGGGGTGTGGTCAGTGGTTGGGTGGGAGCATCCTGTGTCTTGGTGCTCTCTGAGCTAATGGGCATTAGAAAGCTGATTTGTTGTGGTGTCCTGTTTTTCATCCTGTAAGTGTATTGTGATGTTTTCTATGTTTCCAGTCTGGTGGCTGCGGAGTTCGCGGGTTTTTTTTTTTTTAGGTTTCTTCCCGGTTTTCCCCCATACTCCCGACAAAGCAAATTATTAAGATTAGTAAGTCGTCATATAGGTGAAATACTCTTGAGTACGACGTTAAACACCAATCAAACAAAACAAACAATCTATGTTGCCAGTGTCATTTTTTGGTGTTGTCCTTCACCTAGTGGGCGGGCATGCCGTCTAACTGTATGAGCGAATTAATCAGTAAGGCATGAAACCTATTCATACAAACAACCAGACAAATTTGAATTCAAGTGCAATTATTGGTTATTTAATGCCATTTTTGTACCCTAAATTTGGATGATTCATTTAAAGATTACTTGTTTTGATTGTCAGCCATTATATCTACTCTCTTGGCATAGTCATTGCGAAACTTAAGATATTGGCATTGTACCTCAATTGAACTGAACACAAGGGATTAGTCACTTGGGAGTACAGTACACTAGAACAGACAGTGTGAAACATCATAGAATAGCCTGGGCACTATAGACGCTTATTAAGCCTTGAAAACTTGTCACAAGCAGGAAACCCATGTGCCTGGTTTGAAAGACTACAATGTAATTGGTTTTCTTCTGGATTGCATTTAGCTATTTCATTTTGAATCAGTATTATTTTTTACTGAAATAAAGGACTTACATTTTCATTTCATGATTTATGGTTAAGAGAAATAATTGTTGAAGAGTCATTTTTTACTGCAAAGAGCACCTGTTTGGACACTCTTTTGATAGTTATAAAAAAGTAGTGAAAACAGAAAAGAACAAAACTTTGCATTTTGTGATTTAAGCCTGCAATAATGCAGATGAAGATTTCTGTGGGCCTTGTTTATCTATCTTGTTTCCCAATGTTGCATGTAGTATAATGTCTCATTTGTAAGGGGTCCGTTCCCAATTATCGTTTTGTCTTCATAAAAAAGCCCCTGTTAAAACTGAGTAAATTTGGTATTAATCAATCAATCAATCAACCAACCAATCATTGGTAAAGGCTGCCTTTGTTACAGTAACATGAACTTGTCTGGTCTTGTGGAGACATTGCAATCATGAGTGAAGTAACCTTGAGTTTGATATTAGAATGCAAATAGCCAACCGTAGCACCTTACAAATTAAACATGGTTTTAAAAAAGATGTATGTGTAATAAATAAATTTGTGCAAAATTTAATAAAAAAACAAGCCACACTTCAAACTGGTCAATAAAATGTGATATGTAATATAACAAGACTCATACATGACAGAACTAGAGTATATCTCTAACTTTTGGTAACATTTATACCACTTAGTGTTTACTCCACTCCCCAGGGTGACTTTGACACTATCGCCATTGGATAATGGCTGAACTAATCTTTACAAACTTTGGTGTGGATAAAAAACATCTGCTTGAATTACCAAATATGTTAAGTAGAGAGATAAACTTTGGACATCATTTGTGTTTTCAGAGAGGTGGGGAGCAGTTTTTGTTTATATGCATAAATATTACAATAATATGTGGTAAAAAATAATGTAAAATATGCTCTTGTGAGGAATTAACTTGATAGCAAGCCTAGAAAATGATCAGATTTTTTTTGGATATTTACAAAAGCAGCTGTTACAATTGCGTCAAGAATGAAAATAAAAAATGTTGTTATGGTAACAACTGGATCTTGAACTATAAATCAAGTTTTAAGTAGGCTTATAATTGGTGTGCTTTTTGGCACTATCTAACCTCCCACCTAACAAATTCTTTACTGGCTCGTATGTTTATGACACTGATTATTGGTTTATCAATTTGGGCTTGACAGTTGTCATCTAGTTTTTATACGCCCTTTAGTTGGTAAGACGTAGAATGGTTTTGTAGTTTGTATTTCTGCCTACAGGTGGCGCCACTGGACGGTCTAAATTTTGTTTCCAGCAGTTTAAAAGTATTTCATGCAGCAAGAGGTCACATGGGATTGAGTTTTTTTTCCATGTAAGCCTACTCCTGGCACCACCTTTTTGCTAAATATAAACTTGTTTTCCTGCCATTAATTTGAAAATATATTCTCAGGTTCTAATCTAACATGGTGGGAATATTAGAGGTGACAACTTGTAGCATGGGATTGAGTTTGGCATCTTTCTGCATATAGGTGGGGCCACCTATGTATGTCCAGTTTGCCTACGGGTGGGGCCATCGTGTGCCAAGTCTAAATTTTGTTTCCAGCTGTAAAGTTGAAATGTGATTTTTGGATTGTTAACAAAATTGGGTAACATATGCTATTTGGTTTGATGTTGTTTGGGATAGAGCTTGACACATGTCTGCCTATATGTTGCACCACCTTGTGGGAAATTTTAGTGTGGGCTTTTTGATTTCGGGTTCTTGTCTTGAAAATCGATTATCAAATTCTTATGAAATCTGGTTGAAGTGTTCCATGTGGCTCGATATGATTGAGGACTCATGGTATTGAGTTTAATCCAAGTACATAAACTGGTGGCTACACCTGGTGGCTAAGAATAAGCTTTGTCCTCAGCAGTTAACTTGAAACCTTTTCAACTGGGCGTATATTGTGACTCACTTGAACTTTTGTTGTTTTTATTTTGCATATGCTCTCTTGTACATCCCAGATAATGTTGCAGAAGAGCAAGAGTTGTTTTGTTTCTTCTAATGTTTGGTCTTGTTTTATTGCTAATCAATGTATTGAACCAATGATGAGATAAAGAACTAGAGGTACTTAGAGTTAATCCATAAACATTCAAATGTATTAAAGTGAATTGCAAAATGTTTGTGTGTGCCCAGTATTCTTTTTCAATTATTTTAATGGTGTATAAATTTATTCTTAAAAATGTGTTTTAGCATGTCAACTTTATCTTGACTCTTAATTGTCCTATTTTGATATTATTGCTTCTTTTCTTTGGTCAGGAACAACAATTTGACTTCTGAAACTAAAAAAATTTCTTTCTGAGCTGTTTGAATTGTGGCTGAATGATTGATTAGCTGTAAAACCAGGAAGGTTATTCGGTGTATTGGTTTTGATTAATGCTCTGATAAAGATGCTCTGTATACAGACTGTTTAAACTGTCAGATACAAAAAAAAGTATGAGTTATTAAGTTATGAAATGAAATCAACTGATTAATGTACACATATGTTTGTCCTTAAATGTAAATTTTGTTCACATTTCGATTAATATCATCTCGTGATCTGTTGTTAGAAAAAAATCTAGAAATTCCAGTTAAATATCTTGCTGCTTTTAGATTTTGAATGCAGATAATTAGTTCACAACAAAAATGTATTTATTCCTGTGCTAAACTTTGATATTGAACATGTGTGTTTACAGTCTAATTTATTTTATAAAACATTACCAGTTGCTGCCAAAGATAATCCGTTT